>SNQJ01S0157154.1:0-17784 GCA_010110895.2 Picea sitchensis
TAATTTAATTTGATTTATTATTATTATTATTATTAATATTGAAAATAGTTATTTTTTTGAGATTGTATAAATTTACAAGCTACGAAGATTATTAATGTTACAAATATTGTAAACTTGAGTTTGCTAGCATATAAAAAGAGCATTTTAAGACAATATGTTTTTCACCTTTATTAATANTTTAATTTAATTTGATTTATTATTATTATTATTATTAATAATATTGAAAATAGTTATTTTTTTGAGATTGTATAAATTTACAAGCTACGAAGATTATTAATGTTACAAATATTGTAAACTTGAGTTTGCTAGCATATAAAAAGAGCATTTTAAGACAATATGTTTTTCACCTTTATTAATATCTTTATGAATGAGAAATGTCAAATTAAAATGAATTAAGATAGAAAAAAAAGTGTAAGAGGGTAAAGTATATAGAGAGACTTAGCTTCGAGGGCTAGTTTAATTGGTCTAGAGCCAGACATGGGTCTATCATGCTTGTTGTTGGTCATGGGTTCGACTCTCTTGATTCCTCTAGGGAAAGACATCGTAATCAGGGCTAACAACTTACCTCGACTACCATATAAACAAGCTTACAAAAAAGAGGAAAGTAACACACATTACTTAAAATGAAGCCATAAAAAAACTTAATAAGTAGAAATTAGAAATAATAAGAATTTAATTAAAAAAGTCAAAAAGAATCGAGGAGGTGGGGTATGGTGGGGTGAGGAAAGTACAAGGATTTCAATAAAAAAATATAGAGGAAAAAGGTTAAGGAAATGGAGTGATTATTTAACTCAAAAGAAAAGGGAAAATTAGAACAAGGAAATGAAATAGAAATAAAATGGCAAACAAAACTTAAACAACATAGGTCAATAAAAAGGGGAGAGGGGATAAAAAGAAAAATGAATCAAAAGGAAAATAAGAGCAAGGAGATGAAAATTTAAATAAGAAGGTACATAAAAACTTAAAAAATACAAGTTAATAGAAGGGGAGGGGATAAAAAGGAAAACAAAATAAAAGGATAGAAAATAATCTAATAGAAGATAGAAAATCTTAAGAAATTTTAAGGTTTTTTTGGTTGTGATGTTTATTTTGATTTAGGGGATGTTTATTAGAGATACAAAGAGATTTGGTGACTAAAATGTTCAAGATAATGAGTTTTTGAATAGGCTAATCATGAAATTGGACATGCAAGTATCTATTTGTGTCGATATTCTTTTTATTATTTATTTACATAATTAAACCAAAATTTATCGATAATATGTCCAACTACAAGAGCCTCCATTCTCACATTTATATCCTCTATGGTGAGTGTTGTAACATATAACATAAAGTAATTTTTATCTTTTATTCTATGAAAATGTAGTTTTTGTAGAATTATTTAAATTTTACCTTTGGCCTAGTTATAAAGTCAGAACATTAGTTTTATTAATGGTTAGTTTGTTTCTAACCTTTAGCTAAGTTTTATTTTATGTTAGAATAGTTAGTATAGTTAATATATATAAACATATTATGATATATTAGTTATTATATTATACAAGATTAGAGTTTAAATAATTATATTATGTTTTGTGTACATATTATTATAGTTTTAACTTAGGATTAAATTATATATATATAGAGAGAGAGATATAGATATATTAATAAAGTTTGGATTTGTTGGATGGTTAGATCACGGGCGATCACAAACTATTTTGTGTTTGAAATTGCTCGAAAATAAAGGGAGGGCACATACTCGAACTTATATGTAACCAAATTCGATGATGCTATGTGTCAGTTGTAGGTTTTATCGCGTTTTGGCTTGGGCCATTTCAAATCTTCCAGGCCAAACATGGAAATGTATAAGAGATGGATACGTGGAGGGCACATATATGTTCGAGCGCGAATGTTTGGCTTTCGTGCAGCTAATGAGCGAATTTCACTTTCACCAGATCACTTTGACCCAATATTTATGAGAGAATTGCTTGAAGATGATGTCTTCATCCTTATCATTAGGAATGACCCCAATCGAAGCGCTGTCAAAAATAATTTGAAACTCTAGATCAAATCGAATCACATGTTAACCTAAAATCTAAGGCACTTTGTCATTTTCAAATTGTAGTTATCCCTGTTATAGAAACTCATATTTGATATTGAAAATTAGAGGCTGAAGAATAACCATCATAACCAATTTTATTGAAGATCCTTTTGTATAAAAGAGAGGAAGCTCAAAGTAACAAGGGTTGGATTTTGGAACTAAAGACCTTTTTGAAGTTTTAATAAAATCAGTTTTGCAAGCAGTAAAGGATTCTTGGTTTTGATCTTCGGCATATGTGATCCTTCTTTATAATTTTTTATTCATGTTTTTCTTCCTTTCTTTCAAATGTACATGAGCTGATAATTAAGACAATTTAGTACGACCACTACTGTCTACTTCCAGTACTGGTAGTTTTTGTAGAATTATTTAATTTTTACCTTTGGCCTAGTTATAAAGTCATACAATTAGTTTTATTAATGGTTAGTTTGTTTCTAACCTTTAGCTAAGTTTTATTTTATGTTAGAATAGTTAGTATAGTTCATATATATAAATATCTTACGATATATTAGTTATTATATTATATAAGATTAGAGTTTAAATGATTATATTATGTTCCATGTACATATTATTATAGTTTTAGCTTAGTATTAAATTATCTCTCTCTCTCTCTCTCTCTCTCTCTCTCTCTCTCTCTCTCTCTCTCTCTCTCTCTCTCTCTCTCTCTCTCTCTCTATATATATATATATATATATATATATATATATATATATAAAGTTTGGGTTCGTTGGAAGGTCAGATCACAGGTGATCTCAAATCAACGATCACAAACTATTTCACATTTGAAATTACTCGAAAAATAAAGGGAGGACGCGGAACCAAACTTATATTTAATTGAATTCAACGATGCTACGTGTCAGTTACAAGTTTTATCGCATTTTGGCTTAGGCCATTTCAAATCCTCCCTACCAAACGTGAAAAGGAATAAGAGATGGATACGTGGAGGGTGCATATACGTTCGAGCGCGGATGTTTGGCTTTCATGTAGCTAATGAGCGAATTTTACTTTCACTAGATCACTTTGACCCAATATTTATGAGAGGAATTGTCTGAAGATGATTTCTTCATCCTTATCACTGGGAATGACCCAAATTGCAACGCTTTCAAATATAATTTGAAACTCTGGATTGAATCGAATCACTTGTTAACCTAAAATCCAGGACATTCTATCATTTTCAAATTGCATTTATCCCTATTTTAGAAACTTAGATTCGATATTGCAAATTAGAGGCTGAAGAATAGCCATCATACCAATTTTGTTGAAGATCATTTCGTATAAAAGAGAGGAAGATCGATGTAATAAGGGTTAGATTTTGGAATTGAAGACCTTTTTGAAGTTTTAATAAAATCAGTTTTGCAAGCAGTAAAGGATTCTTGGTTTTGATATTTGACATATGTGGTCCTTCTCTGTAATTTGTTATTCCTATTTTTCTTCCTTTATTTCAAAAGTACATGAGTTGATAATTAAGACAATTTAGTGCGACCACTACTGTCTACATCAAGGATTGGTTAAGGTTACAGATTTCATGGCTTCAACTATAAGTTAAAATTATGACTTGTTTCTTTAATCTCATAATTTGTTTATGTTTTGAAATGTAATTGCACATGAACAAGTAAATCTCATTTATATTTGTCTGTGTTTTCTTCTATCAAAGATAAGTTTGATATTTATCTTTAGATACATCATTTTTATCTTTGATTTTTTTCCCACTATTCTGACAATCATAATTTAAATTGTGCCAAAGCATTAAGATCTAAGCCCTTTATGGTTTGACTATTAATAAAATAGAATTATCATAAAATATCACAGTCAAAACCAACACTAAACCCTTTGTCTTTTGAACAGATTTTAAACTTCCAACTACCTGAGATTTAAAATGTCCTTGGCATTGTTTCCCTAGCCGAGAAATATCTCAAGGAATACAACATTTGTTGGCGCCGTTGTCGGGGAGCGAATTTAGATATATTTTCCCTGGGTAAAACAATTATACCTACCTTTTGATGGTGAACAAAGGTTAGGTTGGCTAAAATCCTTCACCTAGCGAATCCACTGCCTTTCAATTCCAAAATATAAAGAATCCATTGATTTTCATTTTGATTCTAAATAAATTCTCAGGATTCCACTGTAGATTATCCTTTGAAAAAAAAAAATGAAGAACCATTGCAAAATAATTAGATATCAGATGAAAAATTTCTTTCAAGAAATTTTAGATTTATTCTTTGTTCCTTTGTTGTTCTTTCTTGTACATTTGGAGAATTTTTTTTTTCTATTGTATACATTCAGAGGATAGAAACTTGAAAACCTCATCTCCAAGTTTTGAAACAGAAATCCTAGCTTCTCCTCACATTACTCAAGAAAATAATATTTCTTCACCAATACCTTCTGTTAATAGTAATGAGCCTCTCACATCAACGTCCTTTGAAATTTTTCTTAATAAAAAATCCCACCCTATTCTTTCAGAGCATATTCAATCTTATACATCAGTTGTGTTAGGATATTTAGACACTTAGGAGTTAGTTAAGATCTACTTGGTCTAATGTGTCATTAGGTAAAAGTGTGTTTCTTTAGTATGCATTTGTAGTTAGGAAATCTAATGGTAACGATATGTTCCCGACATAGAGTGATCTGAAGGTTCATATTCTCCTCGATCTTAACAACAATTGATCTGTGGCTTAACACCTGATTGGTCCATGATATCTATTTAAAGAGCATGGAGGGTCATTTGTTGACGATCGATTGTGATAAACTCTCTTGTAAAATATCTCTATAATATTTTTCTTTTGCATTAATAAACTGCTCCAAGTGGCCGCGTTGACTGGGGCCGTGGATGTTTCCCCATAGGGGTTTTACCACATCAAAACATCTGTGTGTTGATCTTTTATATGATTGTGTGAGTGGTTACTGAAGGTGTTCATCTTTTTTTGGAATACATGTGTTGTTGAAAATGGTATCAAATCCTATTTGAAGACCCGCTCTTATTGTAGATCGAGATTGTGAAGCCAAGTTTCCTCATCTCTATTGCCTTCCATTTGTGTACATTTCTAAGCCGAGAGGACTATTCCATTGCATCCAGAGCGCTCGTTTCATTCAGGAATGCTTTTCATTTCACTCGAAAAGGTTTTCATTTTTCCAAGATATGACCATTTCAACTAGATCCAAAGGTATAAAGCCTTAATACACCATTTTTAATTTTTTTGCAGAGTATTATTTCGGTTTTATATTGTTTGTTTCCGGGTTTCTACTCTTTTAGATCTGTGTATGCTCTTTTCCTTGTGCCCTATGTGATCTCGAAAAATCAGAAACATGTAGGAAAATGTGCATTTTCTAGGTAAGCTAACCGAGATCTAACCCTTGTTGTCATCGAGAAGTGGAATTTTTTTCTTGTGTGAAAACAATTTTTTTTAACACGCTCTCCAAGGTCATCCACAACAATAACATCATCATCAACAACAACGCCAATCCTCTTTCTAGACAATACAATATGTTTTTCTAGCCCACTTGGTTAAACGTTTCCTTATTAAGTAAGAGGTCTTGAGTTCAAGTCTCTCTTTCTGTTACTTTTTCTTGAAAAAAGTTCATGCTCCATTGTAGAATGTATTTCACTTCAAGTATAAAAGTGAATCACTATAAGTAGTTTTTAGAGTTATTTATTTTGCATGTAGTTTTTCTTTTATAAAGTAACTTCATTGTAAAACTGATCCCCACTTTTTTTAATAAAAGTGGGTCACTTCATAAACCAACTTACACCATCACGTGGTCCTTTGGTTATTGTTTATGCCATTTTTTTTAAAAGGGCATAACTTTCACATCTAAAGTCTGTTTTCAATGCCGTTTTTTTTAAAACCACCTAATTTTTCGAGATATTTCCATCTAGATCATCAATTTCAGTTTTTAAATCCATATTATCCACATATTTAATATGACTTCTTTAGGTAATCTTTTGCTTATCAGCACCAACTACTTCCAATGGAAATCCCATATGGAGGATTTATCAAGAAGTAAAGGCTTGTATCAGATTACCTTGGGAAAGGAAACACAACTTACTGATGTTGATAAGAAAGTCAAATGGGATAATAGGAATGACAAATCACGTGGCATAATCAGAATGTCCATCTCTCCTGATTTAAGGTTCCACCTTCAACAAATTGATAAACCTAATGAAGCTTGGGAAAATATTGAATCTGTGTTTGGTAAACACAATATTATTCGAGCACAACAATTAGAAAATAAAGTATTGACTTTAATTCTAGGTGTTTGTTCTTGCATTGAAGACTATCTATCTAAGTTTAAAACACTCAAAATTTTATGTGAAGAATATAAGATAAAGATGAATGAAAAGCGTTGCATATATCTTATTCTTTATAACATAGGTAGTCCATATTTTGTGTTTGTATCTACCTTTTATGCCATGAAAGAGGCTCTAGGGACAACTTATCAAAAACCCACTCTTGAGTCATTTTGTGATGTTTTGATTAGAGAGCAAGATAAGCTTGTACAACTTGGAGTGATCAACACTGCAGGTACCTCAAAAAAATCCTTAGTCGTCCATGAGAAAGATAAACCCAAGAATCTCAAGAAACAACATAAGGGTCCCAAACCCACTCAGATAGCTTCCACTCCTAATGGTGACAAAGGAGCAAAATATAAAAATAAGAAGATTGATAGACATTGCAACTTTTGTGATAAAGATGGTCATGATGAGTCCAAATGTTTCAAGAAGATGGCAATTTTAGAAGCAGCGATGAAGAGGCACAACATCAATATTGATTCTACTTATTCTTCTTCTTCTCATGGACAAGCACTTTCTGCTTTTGGTTTGTCCTTCGATAGAACTTCTACTTCTTCTTCTGACGAGTGGCTTATTGTGTAACACACCCACTATCGTAATCTTTAAAAATTTTGGGTTAATCTCCCATACAGG
Source organism: Picea sitchensis (assembly GCA_010110895.2). NCBI lineage: Eukaryota > Viridiplantae > Streptophyta > Pinopsida > Pinales > Pinaceae > Picea > Picea sitchensis. Next base: position 6,993 of record SNQJ01S0157154.1, read on the forward strand.
AGAAATCTCCACAAACCCGTATTAGCGAAATGCCAATCCCTGACTCTATACCAGGATTTGGGGTTCCTTCTATCGGGGTTTTGACACCCATGATATCTTGACAACTACAAACATCGATCTCTGATTCACCCCTTGGTTGTCTCAGCCCTACGTGGCTAAGCCTTTGATCCATACGACCGGTTTCTGTATGACCATACGACAGCTTCTCGTCGGGGTTCTCTGACGGTTTACGTATCGGCGGCTTCGTCGAGTTTTGAAGTTTGCGGTGGCGAAGTGCCCATGTACCCGGAACTCCGATTCTCCGATGTGTTCCTAACGTGTGGCTTTCCGGACTAAGTCCTGGTCAATATGACCACACAGTTCACAAGACCACAGTCTTAATTCATGTCAGGGTTTGGCGCCTTTCAAAGTCATGGCACACAAGTCCCCTGGACCCTCGACACGTCCTTTCGCTAACTAGTCCCCTAGGTTATACCATGGTTCATATGACCACTTACCACATGACTTATGCATTATAACCTTTGCCGAGTTTAGGGGGTTTTATGATATGCGAGGCACATACGCCATAAATTCGATCCTCCGATCCCGATTATACTTCCGGCGTTGACTCCACGAGCCAAGAAGCTTGACCTTGGAAATTACTGTCCCTTGTTAAAGCCTATGGCCCCGCCCTATGATGGCACATGGAGTGACACCCCGTCCTGCTGGAGTGCTATAGGCCGTGGAACCCGTGGCAGCAGGTTTGTGACTCCTCATGACCATTGATTTTCTTGTCAGGGAATCACGAAATGCAGGGCTTCGTCTCTTGGCGGGATCAGCGGATTACGCGTCCCTCGGGTTAGCGGTTATGATCGCGTCATCGGCGGATGTGATTCTATTATGCAAGAGTTCTTGCCTTTGGAAACCCGATGCTCAAAATTCCGACTCGCTGGTCTCACCTTGGCGATCCCTACCAAGATCAGGTTGAGATCCCTTTCTCGGGGATTTAAGGCTTATCATCTGGGTCTCTTGTCCCTGGAAATTCCGATTTCCCGATGTATCAAATCTTGGAAGTGAAGCGATTCTCTAGCTTTGTCCCTCGATGGATGAGTTGAATAACGCCGTTGTTTGAGAACGAGTGGCCCGATGCAGTTTTGCCGGATCGAGGGGCGGGACGTCGTGACACGTGTCCTCTCAGGATGGCTTAGATTTTCTCTCGGGATTTAGAGACTTTTAGTATTTAGAGATAAAGCGCCATCGGCATTTTGTTCATAGGGAAATCAAAATTTCCAGGGCAGAGACCGCGGAGACGGGGATAAATTCGCGAACTCCCGAAGGGATGTGGCAGATTGATCTTAGTAGGACTGGCGTGGCGATGCGGGCGAATTAAATAGCATTGAACTTCGGAGGTTTCAAAGGCAAGGAACTTTCACATCTGAGGAATGGCGATCCTTGTTCCAGCGATCATAACCGTTAGCACGAGGGGCTAGCGTGTCAAAAGGATCACGAAAGAGATGGGGTTGGGTAATCCCGGGATTCACCGGTGACAAAGAACTCCACGCAGCGGGAGAGTCGCGGAAATCCGGCGGTCCCTGATCCATAACTCCGGTGATGGAGGAAAATTGTCACTCCATGCCATCATAGGGGAGTGTGGGCCATAGAGAAGGCGGCGCTAGAACAAGGGCCAGTTAATGGAAGGTCCAGCTTGGCGTGGAGTCCAGCGTCGGCGGTGGCATCGGGGGATGGGAGGATGCGAGATTTGTCGAAGGCACGACGCACCAGCGACATCATAAACCGAAACCCGATCAGAGGTTATCGGCGACAAGCATATCGTAAAGATGGTCACATGGACCATGATATAACCAAGGGGGCTAGCCTTCGCGTAAAACTGGCATGAAAGTCGAGGACTTAATGCGCCGCCTTTATTGAAAGTATTTAACGAGGTGCCAAAACGTGAATCATTTGTGAGCGTTGTAAGTCGTATTGACTAGGACTTAATTGAGAAAACCATCACGCTAGAACACATGATCCGGGAGAGTTCAATTTTATAGGCGCCGGCGCAAAGCTAAAACCAAACGAAGCGCCGTATGAATGCATCGACCGGTATGGATCAAAGGCACCCAACCCGTAGGGCTGATACAACCAAGGGGTGAATCGTAGATCGGTGTTTGTAGTTGTCATGATATCGTGGGTGTCAAAACCCGATAGAAGGAACCTCGAATCCTGGTATAGAGTCGGGGATTGGCGTTTAAAACTATCACCGGGTTTGTGGAATTTCTCCACAATATGGAGATTGGCTTAAAAATTTTAAAGATACGAATAGTGGGTGTGTTCCGGCCCTCCTTTCCTTCCATCCATCCATTTCCATTCCATCCATTTCCATCCGTCCATCCATCCACGTCCATTTCCTTCCTTCCTGGGCTCCTTTCCTCCTTCCTCCTTCCATTTCCTTCTCTCCATTTCCATCCATTCCTCCATTCCATTCCTCCATCCATTCCTCCATCCATTCCTCCATCCATTCCTCCATCCATTCCATCATCCATCCTCCATCCATTCCATCCATCCTCCTTCCATTCCATCCATTCCTTCCTCCATTCCATTCCATCCTTCCGTGATCCGTCTTCCGTCAGGGCCGATCCGTCCATTCCATTCCTCCGTCCATCCTTTCCATTCCATTCCATCCATTTCCTTCCTCTTCCTTCCTGTCGATCAGCTCCGTCGTCCTCCGGTCCTGTCCGTCCATTCCTTTTCCATGTCCCTTCCTCCTTCTCTTCCATCCGTCATCCATCCACCATTCCTCCATCCATCCATCCATCCTTCCATCCTTAATTAAAATGCAACAGCACTTCAATAAGAACAACTGGGGTAAAATGAAGACTATCAGGATAATGAAGGGATCCTACTTCTGAGAGATAGACTTTACATTACAATTGTAACTGACTTAGAGGAGTTCATCATGGATGAACTACGTAAAATACCATACACTGGTCACACAGGATACCAAAAAATGATCACAACAGTTTCACTTGGGGTTGAAGGACACAGCAAATATTTATTAATGCATCACGATACCAATAAGTTAAGCTCAATATCCGACACCATGGACCTACTGCCTTACCCATACCTGAATGGAAATGAAACCATCTCCATGGATTTTATCACCCGATTACCAACCTCAACCAGTGGGGAAATTGAGTACCATTATGGTGAGTGGTAGGTAATGAAACAAGAATCTTTATAAATTTTAGTTTACAGTCAAATCGACCTGCGAGGCGATAGATATAATTATTTATGAAAAAGAAGGTGTTTTGGTACGGCATCACCAAAGAAAAGAGATAATATCATGAGAGACACAAAATTCACTTCAAATTACGAAATCGATGGCGGGCTTAGAGACCAAATTGTTGTTTAGTACCGCCTATCACCCTCAAACCGATGGACAAGCGGAAAGAGTGAAATCAGATGTTAAGAATGTATTTAGATACATGTGATGCACCGATACCAGGAAATGGGAGACTACGCCATTAGTGGGGGTGCCACAACAATGGCCAAGCATCCCTTAAGATGAGCCCATTTGAGGTTCTCTATGGTAGACAGTGCAATATTTCAATCAGATGGAATAACCTAGTAGTCATAATTACACTTAGGTCAAATATGCTAATATAAATGGAGAAACAAGTAGTTCAGATAAAATAAAGTTTGAAAATAGCTCAGGATAGACACAAAAGCTATGTTGATATAAATAGGAATCTTAGAGAGTTCAAAGCATGGGATCGTGTGTATCTCCAAGTTAGACCTGTGAAATTATCTTTTAGGATGGGAGCTTGTGCCAAGTGGCACCCCGGTATTATGGACCTTACGAGGGTTCTAGGCAGTGGGACACAGTAGCCTATAGAGCTAGCACTTCCTCCCATAGTAAAAAAAAAAAAAAAAATGTTTTCCATGTTTCCTTATTGAAAGAAATATGTACATGATGCTAATCCCCTTATAATTGACTGGTCTATGATCCGGGTGGAGCAGGAGGGAGAATTCATGCCAAAACCCAATAGAATATTGGGGCCAGGAAGGAAATCCCACCCAGGAATAGAACCATTGCACAGGGCAAGGAGCAGTGGAAACATTTTTGGCCCAGATGAGGCTACTTGGGGAAATGGAGGATGCCATGGGAGGCAGACATATCCGATTTTGTTTACTTGTACATACTTAATTCATGTTAGTAGCTAAGAACAATAGGGTCGATGTTCCTTTTAAGGGGAGGGTGCCAGCACTGAAACTTTCCCCAGTTAATAAATATAAAGCAGGCTAGCCAAGGACTATGGCAAAAACTCATAAAGTATGAATATGTGATGTAAATGGACCCGAAGGAAGAGGTCAATAAATGTAATAGTTTGTTGTGCGAGCTGAGAGGGATGTCGGAAAAAGAGACCCACGATGGTGTGGTGGGAGGAGCTGCAAAAAAAGAAGTGCTACAAAGATGAATACACCGATATTTGGACTCCGGCCCGGAGAACCAAAAGCATTTCGCTAATACTGAAATAAATGCCTTGTAGGGCTGGTAGGTTGATAAAGCTTTAATGAGGGATGGGGAGGGTGACTTTATCATGAAGCCATGCATGGCCCGACCAGCAGCGAGGGTAATAGATGCCTGGCTTCATTGAAGGGATAAGGCATATAATGAGCCTTGTGATGAAGTGACCTTGAGGAACTTCAGCGAATTTTCTGAGTGAGTGATAGCGAAGGGAGGATTGCAACCATCACGGGCATTTGTTAAAACCCAGAGCGGAATTTCGGGGCGATAGTAATAGTCTCGGCTTCGAGAGGTAGCTATTTGTTAGGCTCGGTGAAATTCCTTCGCTTCGGTTGGAGTGAAGCAAACACCTCTGAGTTACTTCATTCTTCGAAGTTATTTAAATAAGTGTTTACTTATCACGCATTAAAGAAATTTATATCTTTGTCACATATGTTCATGGTCTTGTGGAATTGTAAATGTTTTCCTGTGAAGGTATGCATTACAACAAATTATTAATATAGGTAGATGCAAGCTCAATAGAACTTGTGAAATTGGCGAAGAATTACGGTATCGAGTGTCAGCGTAGTGTTTGAAATCTGAGAATAAGTTGATATATACTTATCACAAAGGATACCACGTACGAATACATTGATAAAATGAAGCTAACCATGCCCGAGCGCCCTCGAGTTATCTTCCGCTATCTGCCAAGAATGCCCATTAGGAATATCTTCAGAGGTTCCCTCACTTGGAAAGGTTCACGGGGAACCCGGAAACAAGGACCCGAGCCTTACCGACCTTATTAACCTACGAGGAGAGCAGATTTTATTAAGGTTCCAAAAGGGGGTAGTGTTGAAGTGACTCATCGATGGATGAATCTCGTCCGGAGAACCATAGTCATTCCGACCATTAAGAGCGTCGCGGTTGCACCACTACTCTATATTCATTGAGTAGCGAAGTGGGATCGTAAATCCAAGACCGAAGAGCCAGAACTAGAACCGTTGGATCTGGTCCAATTTACCATCGGTAGTTGGATCACGGAAGCTATTGCTTGAGGGTTAAAGCGCATGTAGGTGGCGTCACGAGTAGTCGCGTGTGGATGCTGGGTGAGAATACGTAAACCGTTGGATTAGGAGAATTACCTGAGGTATAGCCCTGGAAGGGAAAATACGGGAGAAATGATCCCCGAACCGCCGGATCTTGAAGCCCGCATTCAGCAGTAGGTAGGATCACCGAGAAGTTACTTGTTGAGTTAAATAATTAATGCAAAGAAAGAATCGCGTTTGATACCGGCGGAGGACCCGCGTGTCGGCAATACGAGAAGTCCGCCGGGTTTTGCAAAAGAAAGACGCCGGGGTTTCACAAAGATTTGAAGCGAAGAGACCTCTTGGAAACCTCGAAACTCGCGACGGTGTCAAGCCGTTAGATGCCAGCCGAGAACCGCGTGGCAAAGAGATCCGAAAATTGGGAATCGGAATCCCGGAGATCGAGAAACAAGAAAATACTGGTTTCCGGGAAGTCCTCAAAAATCCAGAACAAATCTAAAATTAAAATTGATCAGGGTTGGGAGAGGGACCGCGTGTCCGTAGAATCCCTCAGTCTAAAGGAGATGGGGAATTACCGAGCATCGGGGAATGAAGTCTGGCTCTTGATAAAGATCACGGAATGTCCATCGGAGGGGCAGGTGTTAGAGATCAAGCGCTATCCGGCGGCTGATATGTGAAATCAAATTTCCAGAGAGCAAAGAGACGGAACGGAGGATAAGTTCGCGAGCCCGAAAGGGATATAGCGTTGATCTTAGTGTGGCGGGGATGCAGGCGGTCGGTATTTGGAGCAGGGTTTCAGGGCGATTTCTTGCATCGCCGGGAATCACGATCCGTTTCCTAGACTCTTCCGGAAGGGATCGCGCCGCGTGTTCGTGGGTTTGGGAATCGGGATCTCGACCATGGGCATGAGCCCGTGCGCCGATAAGATGACTGCCGGTAGACGTGCGGAATGGGCTGGGATTGCTTCGGGTTTGACTTTCGGCAGCTTCAGGATAAGGACTGGTTTCAAAGGATAAGTTTGGAATATGCGGGCTATGCTGGTACCGGCTCGTTCAGGTTCGGGTTCCTTCGGTTCCGTCAAACAGTCCATACCTAAACCGAAACTGGTTTCCTGGGATCCGGCAATTGGACGAGTCCATGGATCTGGTTGGTCTTGGGTTTGCGTCTGATTTTCAAATTGATGGAAGAACGAATGATGGCACGATTTTCCAGATCGTCAGCGTTAATGAACATCGGATCTCATGATGGTTTTCCACTTCTGCCGGGACATGGCCTAGTTCCTGCCAGTGGGGTTGTGGATGGTGGTTAACATTGGGATTTAACACCGGAAGGAATATGGGAAGGTTATAAGGGCGTTTGGAATGAGAACGACTTCGAGGAACATGGAACTTCATTTAGTATGAATAACATTCGACATATCCGACATCGGCTTTTGGACAATACGTTTATTTACGTTTCGCCGGACGACATCGCTCCATGGTGGTCATGGAATACGATGCGAATTCGCGATGGCGTAATTTGGTAGTGAGCAACTTATCAAAATAACCGACAATGGAAACAACCGCGAAGGGTGCTCGTTCCATAAGCCCCGTAGAGATCTGATTTTACCGCTTCACCAGGCTGAGACCAGCGATCCGAGACTGCGTCTCATCTTCAGGTCTCCGGGGAGGCGAAAGGTTGCAATCCTCCTCTGCGATGTCACTCTGCGTAAAGCGCGGGAGTTCCCCTATCTTCCCCTTCAATCGCTTACGCCTTCGTATCTCAGCGAGGTTCGCGTTATTGGCCTGATTAGCCAGTCAGTCATGATGGATTTATGGATGAGCGGTTCACCTCCCATCCCTCATCAAGAAATCTGCCTACCAGTCTGCGAGCATTTAATTTTCATGGCCAGCGAGCCTCTTTTGGTTTTCCGGGCTAGTGGAGTCCAAATTCGGTATTCCATTCTTGGTGGAAGTTAGCCCTTTCAAGGTACCCTCCACCACCATCGGTAAAGTTTTCCATACATCCCCTCTAAGTAGTTCTGCAATAAATTCAAGCTGTTATTTACATTTATTGACCTCTTCCTGCGGGTCCATTTACATCACATATTCATACTTATGGTTTTGCCATAGTCCTTAGCGATTCGGTTATATTTACAATCGGGGAAGCGAGTTATTTATATTGATTCTAGAGCATCTTATCATATGGCTAAGGATAAAGACATAGCACTAGAATTAATGCCAACATAATAAAATATTTGTTTGTTGTTACAAATATCACCAGTGTGGTAGGATCTAGAATAGTTCAAGAAGATAATGGTCATTTAATGATGTATTATGTGTTCAAGTCTTTCTTATAACCTTCTATTAGTATATCAATTCACTCCATTTAGGTGAAGGTAAAACGATGAGGTCCCTCCACACCAAGTTGTAATTAAATTATCTAAAATACAAAGCATGTTCACCAATGGAATTGTTGATGAAGTAATTACCATATTTGTACAAGTTTGACAACTTTGGGTCATCATATTTTTCTTCAATTTTTGACTAATGGCGATGACTTGAGAAAAGTTTGGCATGGCGGTTTGGTCATCGACTATCTCTCATTCATGACAACTATGTAATCAGCGGATGGTGACTAGTCTTCCTCGGATTTCATGCGGAGATGGTGTTTGCATTGGTTGTGTTCTCGAAAAACATCATTGGATAGGTTTTGACAAATGTGCCTCTTGGCATGCCTTGGGCCCTTTACAGCTCATTCCGCAGTGATTTATGTGGTCCACTTTCTTCTCCTTTTATTTTATTTATTTATTTATTATTTTTTTTTTTTTTTCTAGGTGTAAGTGTTTCTTAACTTTCGTGATGAATTTTCGGTCGTACTTTTGTTTGCTTCCACTTAAAACTTAAGAGAAATATTTTTGACAAGTTCTTGGCCTACAAAGGCCCTTGTAGAAAACAATTTGGACATATCAAATTCAAAAGGTTAAGAACAAATAATGGAAGGCGAATATGTGAACAATAATTTTACAAATTCCTGCACTACAGGGGCATCAAATGAAACACATTGTTCCACTATACACCACAACAAAATGAATTTGTTCTTGAGAGACATAAACACACATTAAAAGAAAAGGTTAATTATATGATCCAATCTAGGGATTAAATCTAAAGTATTAGGCATAAGCCATCAAGCTGGCCTGAAATTACTTGATGCATCCTTGCTTTATACAAGAGACTCTTAAAATATAACCTTTGGAAGAGCTTGGACTAAAATTAAACCATATGTAGATCCTTTCATGTATTTAAGCGGTATATAAACCATATGTAAGTCACTTCCATGTATTTGGCAGTATAGCATGGGCTCACATTCTTGATGAGAAAATGAAAGCATTGCAACCTAAAAGTGAGAAGTGTATATTTGTTGGTTATTCTGAAGATGTCAAAGGTTATAGAATTATTCAACCACATTGTAATGAAATTATTATTAGAAGAGATGTTAAATTTGATGAAAATCGCTTGGCCTAAGGGCCTAGTTTTTCATTTGTGGCTTCTTTGGCCTGCAAGCCTAATTCAACGGTTGTGCCTTCTTTGGCCTGCGATCCATCTTCGACGTTTGTGCCTTATTTTGTTCTGGTTTCTTCTTCAGATGATGAAAGTGAGGATAAAAATCCACCTCCGCCTTCTCACCTTCCTCCAGATGAGTCCTTTGAACCTGAACCAACACCATATCTAGATCCACCGCTTCTTAGATGGGTATGTTCAACAAGAGAAGCAACTAGTGATATTTTCGATGATCCTTCATATCAGCGTCAGACACGTTCACAGTTCCAACAAGCCTCTTCTCTTTTGGCTCAAGTTTCAGAGACTCATGATCCAAAGACATTTGCAAAAGCTTCAAGTCATCCATATTGGGATACAACAATGAATGAAGAGTATAGTTCTTTAATGGAGACTGATACTTGGGATCTTGTACCTCTTCCAAAAGTAAGAAAACTTGTTGGATGTAAATGGGTCTACAGAACTAAGTATGCATCAGATGGAAGTGTTGAAAGACACAAGGCTCGGTTAGTTTCCAAACGATTTTCCCAAGTTGAAGGAAATGACTATAATGAAACCTTTGCCCCTATAGCCAAAATGAATTCCATCCTCCTTGTTCTTTCCCTTGTTGCCTCACATAAATGGGAGGTCCATCAGATGGATGTTAAATCTGCCTTATTTCATGGATATTTGCAAGAACAAATCTACATGGAACAACCTCTTGGCTATGTATAGAATGACTCTAGCCTTATTTTTCGCCTTAAGAAATATCTTTATGGTCTTAAGCAAGCTCCCCGAGCTTGGTATGCCAAAATGGACAACTTTCTTATTGCCACTAGATTCACTAGATTCCATTATGATCCTAATGTCTATACCAAGAAAGTAGGAAACCATCTCATAATCCTTGTCCTTTATGTTGATGACCTTATCTTTACTGGTAGTGACTCAAAACTTTTAAACCATGTGAAAACCAGCCTGAAGAAATTTGAAATGACAGACTTAGGATTTTTTCACTATTTCCTTGGACTCCAAGTTTTGCAAACCAATGAAGAAATTTTTCTTTCCCAATATAAGTATGCTTGTGACGTTCTTCATTTCTTTCACATGGGCGATTGTAAACCAACCCTTTCTCCCTTCTAGTCTGTATTCAAGCTTGTTGCCACCTGTACTTATCCCGAAGTTGATGCCACCTTGTACCGTCAGTTAGTTGGTATCCTCTTATACTTGACTCATACCCATCCTAATATTTCCTTTGTTGTTGGTCTTGTTTCCTGGTATATGCAAACATCCCATGAAATCCATTGGAAAGCAACTAAAATGATACTTCACTATGTCCATGGTACAATTTAGTTTGGGATTCATTACAGTTCAAGGGGTTCTCCTTTATTGGTTGGTTTCACTGATTTAGATTGGGCTGATGACCTTGATGATCAGAAGTCTACTACAGGTTATGTTTTCAACCTTGGTTTAGGAACTGTCACTTGGGCCTATAAGAAACAAGAGGCTATTGCAATTTCTTCAGTAGAAGCAGAGTACCGAGAAATGGTAAATGCAAGTCAGGAAGCCTATGGCTTCGACAAATTCTTTAAGAGTTTGGATTCCAGCAGCAACATCGGACCAGCCTTTGGTGTGACAATCAGAGTGCCATCAAGATTGCCAAATACCCAGTTCAACATCAACACAGAAAACACATCGAGCTACACATGCACTTCATTAAAAATCTCATTCATGATCAAGTTATTGAA
>SNQJ01S0157154.1:17794-38534 GCA_010110895.2 Picea sitchensis
AGCAGCAACATCGGACCAGCCTTTGGTGTGACAATCAGAGTGCCATCAAGATTGCCAAATACCCAGTTCAACATCAACACAGAAAACACATCGAGCTACACATGCACTTCATTAAAAATCTCATTCATGATCAAGTTATTGAAGTTCTCTTTTTCCCTACAGAAGATCAAGTTGCAGAAATTTTCACAAAGTCTCTTACAGAAGCTAAGTTTTCCAAACTTCGATCTATGTTAGGAGTTTAGGAAGTTGTCATAAAGGGGGAATAGGCTCTAATTCCTCATTCCTTCTCCTATTGTGTCACTATTGTAAATCCTTCAATCCTATCCCAAGTTGTTCTTAAGGGGGGATGTTAGGATATTTAGCCACTTAGGAGTTAGTTAAGATCTACTTGGTATAATGTGTCGTTAGGTAAAAGTGTGCTTCTTTATTATGCATTAATATGCATTTATAGTTAGGAAATTCGACGATCATGATATGTTTCCGACATAGAGTGATCTTATGGTTCATATTCTCCTCAATCTTAACGACCATTTATTAGGGGCTTAGCACCCGATTGATCCATGATCTCTATTTAAAGAGCATGGATGGTCATTTGTCAACGATCGATTGTGAGAAACTCTCTTGTAAAATGTCTCTGTAATCTTTTTCTTTTGCATTAATAAACTGCTCCAAGTGGTCGTGTTGGCTGGGACCATGGATGTTTCCCTGTAGGGGTTTTACCATGTCAAAACATCAGTGTGTTGATCTTTGATATGGTTGTGTGAGTGGTTATTGAAGGTGTTCGTCCTCTATTGGAATACCTGTGTTGTCGAACAAGTTGGGAATGAAATTAATTTTCCAATTCCTTCAGTCTCTAATATACCTTTTGATCAACCTGCAAAGATTCACCCACGAGATTTAAACAAATATAAATCTCTCAAACTACCATTAGTTCTTCATGATTTACCTCCTAAAATTTTCAACTACATTCCTTTATTCAATGGAGAAGATAATATTACAACAGAAAGACACACACAAACCTTTGAACATTTCACAGATTGTTTAGATATTCAGTATGAGGATGTTTTTATGAGGCTATTCACTCATTCACTAGTAGGAGAAGTAAAAATATGGTTTAGAGACTTACGAGATGAATCTATTACTTCTTGGACTGAATTTCATGATGTTTTCCTACACAAAAGTGTTGAGAGGAAATATTATTATCAATATATTTCTGAGTTTTATGCTACAAAAAAAAAGGAATGATGAAACTATGACAAAATCCAACAAAGTATTTGAAAATGTTTATCACAATTTTCCTGTTGAAATTCGTCCATCAAAAGCTGTTGCTAAGGTATACTATGCACTAGCACATCATTCTCATTTATCATTTTACCTTAGAGAAAGGAAGTCGTCTACCTTGCAGCAAATGTTTATGGATGTTGAAGAAATTGAAAATAAATTATGGGCTTGTGGGATGCTACCTGATCAAATAAAGGAGGATATGAATGTAGAAGAGAAGAAAGAAGAAGATGATCAGGAAGAATTAGATATGCAAATTTCAGATCAACAACAGGTAAATCATTATGAAACTGATTTTTGTATTAATTTCTTGAGTGATTTGTATATTGAGAAAAATGAATTTACTAATTATGAATCTAAACAAGAGAGCTGCTATGAACCTATCCAAGAAAATTTCCAAGATGATCAAAGAAAAATGTATTTATCCATATCTTTAGAGAGCTTGAACACTTATCAGTCTATATATGATAATTATTATTCAAAATCAAAGCTTGACAACAAGGAAGAATAGATTTTGGAGACAAAATATTCAAACATGTTCATTAGTTCACATGTTTATGATGTTTATGAAGATTTTGATGATTTTCAAATAAATGGATTACTCTCATTATATTTTAGAGATTTAGGGCTTAATGATTTTGAACGAAAATTTGAATGTCCTCGAGAGATGAGAGAACAAGTTTATTATGTTAATGAGGATGAAGAAGATTTACCTTCTTATATGTTAGGATATTTAGATACTTAGGAGTTAGTTAAGATCTCCTTGGTCTAATATGTCGTTAGGTAAAAGTGTGTTTCTTAGTGTGTTTCTTTAGTATGCATTTGTAGTTAGGAAATTCGACGGTCACGATATGTTCCCGGCATAGAGTGATCCGACGGTTCATACTCTCCTCGATCTTAACGGCCATTGATCCGTGGCTTAGGACCCGATTGGTCCATGATCTCTATTTAAAGAGCATGGAGGGTCATTTTTCGATGATCGATTGTGAGAAACTCTCTTGTAAAATCTCTCTGTAATCTTTTTCTTTGCATTATAAACTGCTCCAAATGGCCTCATTGGTTGGGGCCATGGATGTTTCCCCATAGGGGTTTTACCATGTGAAAACATCGGTGTGTTGATCTTTGATCTGGTTATGTGAGTGTTTACTGAAGGTGCTCATCCTTTGTTGGAATACCTGTGTTGTCGAACATGGTATCAGAGCCTGTTTGAAGACTCGCTCCTGCAGATCGAGATCGTGAAGACGAGTTTTCTCATCTCCATTTTCTGGAATTTCCATACATTTATGGGCTGAGAGGACTGTTCCATTGTGTCCGGAGCACTTGTTTCATTCAGGAACACTTTTCATTTCACTTGAAAAGGTTTCTGTTTTCCCAAGATACGACCATTACAGTAAGATCCGGAGGTATAAAGTCTGAATACGCATTTTTAAAATTTCTGCAAAGTTTTATTTTGATTTTCTTTCGGTTTGTATTTTTTTATTTATGGGTTGCTACTCTTTTAGATCTGCATATTCTCTTTGCCAAATCAGAAATAGACAGGAAAATGTGCATCTTCTGGGTAAGCTAACCAAGATCTAATCCTTGTTGTCATCGAGAAGCGAAATTTTTTTCTTGTGTGGAAATAGTTTTTTTTTAGCACGCTCTCCAAGGTTGTCTTCCACAACAACAACAACAACACCCCCAATCCTCCTTCTGAACATTACAATATGTTTTGTTAGACCATTTGGTTAAAACTTTCCTTATTAAGTAAGAGGTCTTGAGTTCAAGTCTCTCTTTTGTTACCTTTTTTAAAAAGTTCATGCTAAAATTGTAAAGTGCATTTCACTTCAAGTATAAAAGTGAATCACTATAAGTAGCTTTAATATTTTATTTTAGATTTATTTATTTTGCATGCATCTTTTCTGTTATAAAGTAACTTCATTGTAAAAGTGATCCCCACTTCTCTTTATAAAAGTGGGTCACTTCATAAAGCAACTTACACTATCATGTGGTCAGTTGGTTACCGTTTATGCCTTTTTTTTAAAAAGGCATAACTCTCACATCGGAAGTCCATTTTCAGTGCCATTTTTTTTAAAACCGCGTAATTTTTCGATCTCTTTCCATCTAGATCATAAGTTTCATTTTTTAAGTCCATATTATCTACATATTTAATATGGCTTTTACAAGTAATGTCTTTCTTATCAACAACAACTACTTCCAATGAAAATCTCATATGGAAGATTTATTAAGAAGTAAAGGTTTGTACTAGATTACCTTAGGAAATGAAAAAGAACCCATTGATGATGATAAGAAAGCCAAGTGGGATAATAGGAATGACGAAGCACGAGGACTAATCAAAATGTCCATCTCTCCTGATTTAAGGTACCACCTTCAATAAATTGATGACCCCGAAGAAGCTTGGGACAAGATTGAATTTGTGTTTGGTAAACTCAATATTATTCAAGAACAACAGTTAGAAAATCAAATATTGACCTTGAGTCCAAGTGATTTTTCTTGCCTTGGAGACTATTTATCTAAGTTTAAAACACTCAGAATTTTATGTGAAGAATGCAAGATAAAAATGGAGGAAGAGCGTTGCATCTATCTTATTCTTTCTAAGCTAGGTAATGCATATTCTGTGTTTGTATCTACATTTTATGCCATGAGAGAGGCTCTAGGGAAAGCTTATGAAAAACCCACTCTTGATTCCTTTTGTGCTTCTTGGATTAGAGAGTAAGATAAGCTTATACAACTTGGAGTGATCAACACTGCAGGTACCTCTAACAAATCCTTAGTTGCCCAACAGAAAGATAAACCCAAGTATCCCAAGAAGCAACATCCTCGCTAAAACAACAAGCAATATAAGGGTCCCAAACCTGTCCAGACAACTTCATCTCCTAATGGTGACAAAGGAGCAAAATATAAAAATAAGAATACTAACAGACATTGAAACTTTTTTGATAAAGATGGTCATGATGAGTCCAAATGTTTCAATAAGATGGCATCTTTAGAAGCAGCGATGAAGAATCACAACATCAATATTGATTCTACTTCTTCTTCTTCTTCTTCTTCTCATGGACATGCACTTTCTGCTTCTGGTTTCTCCTTCAATACACCTTCTACTTTTACTTCTGATAAGTGGCTTATTGATTCTAGAGCATCTTATCATATGGCTAAGGATAGAGACATATTTTCTACTCTAAATGAATGTAACACCAAAAAAATATTTGTTGGTGATGATAGATCTCTTAGTGTTGAAGGATTTGGAACAATACAAGTAGAAAATGGTCATTTCAATGATGTCTTATGTGTTCCAAGTATTTCTTGTAACCTTCTATCAGTATATCAAATCACTCAATCAGGTGAAGGTAAAACCGTAGAGTTTTCACCTCACCAAGTTGTAATCAAGGATCTAAAAGATCCTAATCATGTTCTTGCAACTGGAATTGCTGATGATATTACCAAGTTGTACAAGTTTGACAAATTTGGGTCATCATCTTTTTCATTAGTTTTTGTTGCTCATAACGATGACTTGAGCAAACTTTGGCATGAGCGGTTTGGTCATCTAAACTATCGCTCATTGCAACAACTATGTAATCAACATATGGTGACTGGTCTTCCTCTTGTTTCATGTAGAGATGGTGTTTGTGCTAGTTGTGTTCTTGGCAAACATCATCAGGACAGTTTTGAAAAACGTGCCTCTTGGCATGCCTCGGGTCCTTTGCAGCTTGTTCACAGTGATTTGTGTGGTCCACTTTCTTCTCCTTGTTTTTTTGGGTGCAAGTATTTCTTAACTTTCATTGATGACTTTTCCAGACGTACTTGGGTTTACTTATTAAAACTTGAGAGCAAAGTTTTTGACAAGCTTTTGGCCTACAAGGCCCTTGTAGAAAAGCAGCCTGGCCATCAAATTCAAAGGTTAAGAACATATAATGGAGGCGAATATGTGAACTATAATTTTACAAATTACTACACTACACAGGGAATCCAAATGCAACACACTGTTCCATATACACCACAACAAAATGGTGTTGCTGAGAGAAACAACCGCACATTAAAAGAAATGACTAATTGTATGATCCAATCTAAGGGATTAAGTCTAAAGTATTGGGCATAAGCCATTAACTATGCAAATTACATAGTAAATCAAACTCCCACAAAGGCTCTTAAAAATATAACACCAGAAGAAGGTTGGACTAAAATTAAACCAGATGTAAGTCACTTCCGTGTATTTGGTAGTATAGCATGGGCTCACTTTCCTGATGAGAAAAGGAAAGCATTGCAACCTAAAAGTGACAAGTGTATATTTGTTGGTTATTCTAAATATGTCAAAGGTTACAGACTTGTTCAATCACATTGTAATGAAATTATTATTAGAAGAGATGTTAAATTTGATGAAAATCTCTTGGCCTGCGAGCCTAATTCGACATTTGTGCCTTCTTTGGCCTGCGAGCCTAATTCGACGGTTGTGCCTTCTTCGGACTCAAAGGTTACATACTTGTTCAATCAATACTGTAATGAAATTATTATTAGAAGAGATGTTAAATTTGATGAAAATCCTTTACCCAGCCTAATTCTATTACTTGTGCCTCATTCAAGAGCCTAATTCACCTGCCAGGCTCTCTTCTGACTCACGAGCCATATTATGCGCTTGTGCTCCTCTTCGACATCTAGTTTCTTCTTCGGATGATGATAGTGGGATGAAAATCCACCTCTGCCTTCTCGCCTTCCTCCAGATGATTCCATTTAACTTGAACCTGCACCAGCACCACCATTTTCTAGATGGGTTTGTTCAACACAAGAAGCAGTCGGTATCCTTGTTGGTGATCCTTTAGATCAACATCTAGAAACACGCTCACAATTCCAATGAGCCTCTTATCTTTCAGCTCAAGTTTCAGAAACTCATGATCCAGACATTTGTAGAAGCTTTGTGTCATCTAGATTGGGATACAACAATGAATGAAGAGTATCGCTCTTTAATGGCAAATGTGATAATTAGATCTTGTACCCTTCCAAAAGGAAGAAAACTTGTCATATGTAAATGGGTCTATGAAGTGCGCATCATATGGAAGGTTGAAAGACACAAGGCCTGCCGAAGTTGCCAAAAGGATTTTCCCAAGAAGGAATTGACTATCATAAAACCTTTTCCCATGTAGCCAAAAATGAATTCCATTCGCCTTGTTCTTTCCCTGCTGCCTCACATAAATGGGAGGTGTCCATCGATGACAGTTAAATCAGCCTTCTTGCATGGAGATTTGCAAGAAGAAACATACATGGAACAACCTCCGATATGTTCAGAATGACTCTAGCCCTGTTTTGCCTCAAGAAATCTCTCTTTATGGTCTCGCTGCTTTCCTTCCCCTTGAGCTTGGTATGCCAAATGGACACCTTTCTTATTGCAACTAGATTCTGGATATTCGGACCTAATGTTCATACTACAGTAGCCATCTCATAATCCTTTGCCCCTTATGTTTATGATCTTATCCTTATTGGTAGTGACTTCAAACTTCTAAACCATGTGAAAACTAGACTCAAGAAGAAATTTGAAGGATGTACTTATGATTTTGCACTATTTCCTTAGCCTCCAAGTTTTGCAAACCAATGAATAACTTTTCCCTTCCTAGTCTAAGTATGCTTGTGACCTTCTTCGTCAGCTTTCACATGGACGCATTGCAAACCAACCCTTCCTTTCCAAATTGAGTCAAGCTATCACACCCCATTCTCCCCGAAGTTGATGCCACCCCCTGCACTGCGTTATTATAGCCTGTTATACTTGACTCGTACCCGTCCTTATCTTTCCTTTTCTATTGGTCTTATTTCCTAGTATATGCAACACCCCATGAAATCCATTGGAAATCATCTAAAAGGATACTTCGCCATGTTCGTGGTACAATTCGAAAGATACATTATAGTTCGGGGAATCCTTTATTGGTTGGTTTCTCTGATTTAGATTGGGTCGGCGACTCTGATGAACGAAAAGTCTACCGCAGGTTATGTTTTCAACCTTAGTTTTGGAATTGTCGCTTGGGCTTGTAAGAAGCAATGCGTCGTTACTTTTTCTTTAGCAAAAGTAGAGTATTAAGCAATGGTAAATGCAAGTCGTAGCTATTGTATACGACAAAACCCTCTTCGTATTTGGATTCCAACAACACTAATATCCGAATTGTGCCTTTGGTGCTGCATAACCGAAAAGCATCAAGCTTGCTGAATACCCAGTTCAAAATCAACGTAGGAAACACATCGAGCTATACATGCATTTCATCAGAAAGCTAATTCATGATTAAGTTATTGAAGTGCTATTTTTCCCCACAAAGATCAGTTGTAGACATTTTCACAAAGTTTCTTACATAAGCGAAGTTTTCCAAATCTCGATCTATGTTAGGAGTTCAAGAAGTTGTCATTAAGGGGGATAGGCTCTAATGCCTCCTTCCTTCTCCTATTGTGTCACCTGCTTGTAAATCCTTCAATCCTATCCCAAGTTGTTCTTATAATGTTAGGACATTTAGACACTTGGGAGTTAGTTAAGATCCACTTAATATGTGGTGTTAGATAAAAGTGTGTTTCTTAGTTTTTATTTTAGTATGTACAAAAGCAATTTGTAGTTAGGAAACTGACTCATTTATACATGTTTCTCGACATATAGAGTGATCTTATGGTTCATACTCTCTTTGATATTAACAACCATTGATCCGTGGTTTAACACTGATCATCCATGATCTCTATTTAAAGAGCAATGGAGGGTCATTTGTCGAAGGATCGACAGTAATTGTGAGAAAATCTCTTGTAAAATCTCTCTATAATTTTTTTCTTTGCATTAATAAACTTCTCCAAGTGGTTGCGTTGGCTGGGGTAGTGGATGTTTCCCCATAGGGGTTTTACCACGTGAAAACATCGGTGTGTTGATATTTGATCTAGTTATGTGAGTGGTTACTGAAGGTGTTCGTCCTCTATTGGAATGCCTGTGTTGTCGAACATTATAAAGAAACATCTCTAGACAGTGCTGGTATGAATGCACTTGAAAGTATTCAAGAAGGTACATACCTTTTTCTTATCATAGAAGATGAAGGTGAAAATGTTTTTCAACAAAATTATATCTTTGAGATATCATTCATAGAAAATTCAAATAATAGTAAGTGTATATATGATAGCTTTGATTTTCAAGAAGTTTATATCCAGGAAAAGTTTAAAGTTGATGAAAAACTCGGTTTTCAAAGATCTAATTATCACCAGCAAGTGAAACGTTTTGACAAAGAAAGTAAACAAGAACAAAATTCTCAAACATCATATTCAAAAATTTGTAATAATCATGATTATAAGAATAATATTTCAACTTATTATAATCAAGAATAGGTTGTTATTTTAAAACATTTTTTTGTTGTTATATCATATAAGGAAGATATTATTGATGATGATATTTATTATATTATTGTTCCTAATTCTTGTCAAACACTTGCATTTCAGGAAGAACATCAACAACTAAAAGAAGTTGTTTCTGGTTGTTCATTAGAGTTCGAATCTCTTCAAGAAGATGGGGAGGATTGTACATATGTGCATAATGATCAAATAATATTTTTTCATGTTTTACAAGATCCTGTAGCTGATTGGCTCAAAATTGTTTCTTTTCAATCCTCTAACTTTCCAAATTTCATTAAAATAGTACAAGTAGATTCCATATATCAATTGTTATCTTATACTTTTTCATTGTTAGAAGATTTATTTTCTTTTCTTGTACAAATTTGTAAGAAAAAATTGCATTCAGTCAGCAAGTTGCTTGATTGGCTTCACGGAAGTCTGATTATACTTAACAAAAAGAATGACGTTAACAAGAATATAATCAAATTGTATTTAAATAAGCTCATATTTGAGCATTGTTTTTTGATTTGCATAGTTATTTTAGGGCTAGTGTTAGTTTAGGTAGAATAAATGAAACTAAACTATGTTGATCACTTATATTTATTCTAATCTCTATAGAAATAATAGAATTAATTGATAAACAAAATTTCAAACATGTTATTTTTACTTGTATGGTAAAATATTTTATTTGTTCTTTTATCTCAAATGGTATATTTAGGGTAATTTCTTGTAAATTTGAGCAATGATATTAGATGAAAACTGGTAGTTTTCTCGAGGAAAATTTAAAAGAACAAACAAAACTATTATTATACTCATAGGAAAATATATATATAATTTTGAGAAGACATTGATCTCAGGGTTTACTTTAAAATTTAGACAGTTCTACTTAATTATATATCTTAAAACAATTATCATCCCATAATGTTATTGACACACTAATTTCTCCCATCCCACAGAGATAAATAAAATGTTAAGATAAATGGTGAAAGGAAATTCAAAACTGATTGCCCCCATCTTGTCCAAAAAAGATGATGAAAGGAAATTCATTTAAATGATTGTTTTCATCTAAAAATTAATGAAATTGTGATAAAATAGTGAGACGGTGAAAGGAAATTGAGGATTGGGGAATGCATATATCTTCATTGGGGCTATGTATGCCTGGCTAGAAGTGAAGCAATGTCTATGATGATTTTCAACTACATTTCTTCACTCATACCTTGTTATTAGTTCTTTTCAATATTTTATATACTCTGGCCCACTTGAGTAGTATAAAAACAAAATGAATAAGGAATTAATTCTAACCGTGAGTTGAAACAATTATCAGTTAGAAATTTAATGTCTTAGTCTCATTCTGATTAATTACCTTAGATAATTCGAGAGTAAATTTTGATAAAGAAAATCCTTAATAGCCTTTTCTGTAATATAATGTTTAGCATGCTAATAATTTTAACTATCAATAACTCTAATACTTTTGATATGAAATTAATATTGGAAAGTGAGAAAAGAGTTTGTATTCATTTGAATTAATTTTAGCTTAGAAAAATAGGTAATAATGACGGCATTTTCCAATAATGAAGGCACCGGGTCTGCAAGTTCTTTAGTGCTTCACTGGGAGAAAGAATGCCCAGAAGGAGCCTAATGTTGTAACATAGATTAATTTCTATCTTTTATTCTATGAAAAAGTAGTTTTTGTAGAACTATTTAATTTTTACCTTTGGCCTAGTTATAAAGTCATAAAATTAGTTTTATGAATGGTTAGTTTGTTTCTAACCTTTAGTTAAGTTTTATTTTATGTTAGAATAGTTAGTATAGTTAATATATATACATATCTTACGATATATTAGCTATTATATTATACAATATTAGAGTTTAAATAATTATATTATGTTTTTTTTTACATATTATAGTTTTAACTTAGGAATTAATAAAGTTTGGGTTTGTTGGCAGGTCGGATTGCATGCGATCTCAAATCAACAATCACAAACTATCTCGTGTTTAAAAATGCTCGAAAGATAAAGGGAGGGTGTGGACCCAAACTTCTATTTAACCAATTTCAACGATGCTATGTGTTAGCTGCAGGTTTTATCATGTTTTGTCTTGGGACATTTCAAATCCACCTAACCAAACGCGAAAAAAAATAAGATATGGATACGTGGAGGGCACATATATGCTCGAGAACAAATGTTTGGCTTTCCTGCAACTAATGAGCAAATTTCTCTTTTACTAGATCATTTTGACCAAATATTTATGAGCAAATTTCTCTTTTACTAGATCATTTTGACCAAATTTCATCCTTATCACCAGGAATGACCCTAATCACAGTGCTTTCCAAGATCATTTAAAATTATGGATGAAATAGAATCACCTATTAACCTAAAATCCAAGACATTTGTCATTTTCAAATTGCAGTTATCCTTGTTTTAGAAACTTAGATTCGATATTGCAAATTAGATGCTGAAGAATAGCCATCGTAACCAATTTTTTTGAAGATCCTTTTGTATAAAAGAGAGGAAGATCTATGTAATAAGGGCTGGATTTTGGAATTGGAGACATTTTTGAAGTTTTAATAAAATATTTTTTGCAAGCAATAAAGGATTTTTGTTTTTGATCTTTGGCATATGTGATCTTTCTTTGTAATTTGTTATTCCTATTTTTATTTCTTCCTTTCAAATGTATATGAGCTGATAATTAAGACAATTTAGTACAACCACTATTGTCTACATCAAACACTGGTTAAGGTTACAAATTTCATGGCTTTAACTGTACATTAAAATTCTAACCTATTTCTTTAATCTCATAATGTGTTTATGGTTTGAAATGTAATCTCACATGAACAAATAAAGCTCATTTATATTTGTCTATGTTTTCTTCTATCAGAGATAATTTTGATATTTATCTTTAGATACAACATTTCTATCTTTGATTTTGTTTTCCCACTATTCTGCCAATGATAATTTAAATTGTGCCAAAGCATTAAGATCTAATTCCTTTATGGTTTGACTATTAATGAAATAGAATTATCATATAATATACAGTCAAAACCAACACTAAACCCTCTGTTCTTTGAACAAATTTTAAAATTCCAACCACCTGAGATTTAAAATGTCCTCGGCATTGTTTCCCTAGCTAGAAATATCTCGAGGAATACAATAGTGAGAAAATTACAAAATCAATGAACTTGAATGTACATTTATGACAATTGAATTATGACCATCTCTTTTTTGTATACATGTTAAATGTGTGGTTATAGTGATATTAGCTCGTCACATATCCTACAATATAATTATCGAAAACATTCTTGGACTTCATGGATAAGTTAAAGCTAGAAATTACATTGGTGTAAAATCCCTAAGTTCTATTATTAATGGGAAGAGGTTGATGGTAGTGTTGAATTTAATGTCAATCAGAGGAACTATGATAACATCAACAAGTGTTTGACATATCTACAAAAGATGTAGTCAAAAATATGGTTTACTAATAGATAAAAGGTATGTCCTCATCACATAGCTACGTAGTTGAGGATATGTCACCATGAATGGGTATTCAACAATAACCCACAAAATGATTCATAAACAAGGTACTTATAGACCACTCATTTCACCTACATAGATATTTGCAAAAAATAAGTATAGTTCTCTATTCTTAGAAATCATTTGTTAATGTTGAGATCAACCCTCTGTGATTGAATGTAATCACTTATTTATGAGATGGATTACATTGCTTCTCTATTACTAATTATCAATAGGAATAAATTAGCTATGTTCTGAATCTAGTTTAATTGTTTGTTCTACTTTCCATGGAAGCCAAGACCAATTCTAGCCACAATATATACTACACTCTATTTTAATTTCTAGCTTTGAAAGAATTTTTGTTATTTGAAATTGCTTATGAAAAACTTATGACTTTGTCCACTACAACCAGGCCAAAGGGAAGTTGTTGAATATCTCTTTTTACAAATAAGAATAGAAGAGATTCCTTTTTGGGCATAACGACTCCATCTATAATGAGTCAGTTTCCTAATGGCATTTCCAAAAAGGCCAAATCGATTCCCTTACCTATGGTTTGAAACATTACTTCACTTCTCGATAAATTACATGTCAACTGGAAATGGATACTAAGTCCACGAGACTTACTCTATTGGATTCTCGACTAGGGTCTCCTTGAGGATTTTCTTTCATATTTTAGTCGATATTAGGTCACCTTCCCCTTCACAACTTATGTACCTCTTTCCGTTCACATGATGTAGGAAAAGAATGGTTGTAGGTAAATGGGGGAAGCACATAAATTGTAATGAATCAATGGTTGTTGTGGATTTCACTACAAAAGATAGAAAACACCTCTATTTTTAAGGCCCCTAAGGCCCTATGTTAAGTCCCTAACACTCATTTACTATTCGTTTATTAGTCATGGTCAGGCTAGACTAGGGTAGGTTACACCATGCTCACTTTATCTCCTATTTACAATAAATGAGATTCACTTCTATATGCATCTCATATTATGCATTGCATATATTATAAAAGGAAGTTTCCCCCTTGAAATGGATTATTCATTGACTATATTTTGGATTTTGGTTCATAACATTTGGTTTCATAGGATACAATCCTAGGTTTTTTCTCCTTCAATCGAGACATCTTGGAATTTCCAATACAATTTTTTTTCTGGGATGTTTTAGATAGCTAAATTTTGAGGAGACCGAGGAAACATATTGAGGTAAATGTGGTAAAACTTTCAAGTACCGTTCCATTATACTTTATAAGATATATCCTATGGATTTTATGGTTTGTGATTATTCCTAAAATCGGTTTCAAATGAGCCATCTTGGAATTTTCGATATAATTACTTTTTAGAATAGCTTCGGAATTAGTGGTATTTGACTAGTCCTCAAACTAGCCTCAAATAGGAATTCTTGGTAGAAGTGATATATATGAAGCTTGGAAATTCCAAATTAAGTTCCATTGGTTCTGTTGGAAAGGATTAAAACAATATTATTTAAGGATCATATCTAAAATAATGGGCACGTGGCATACCATAAAAGTTCTCTATCCAGAAAGGGATAAGAATCAACAAGTTTTGGGAAAGTTACCATAAATTTCACTTGGCACATAAAATTTTAGCCAAACATGTGCCATTGCAGAGAAGACATGTCAGAGTGCTACATGTCCAAATTTCAGACTCAAAAGGGATGAAATTTCATAAATACATTAGGACAAAGACCGTCTAGCAATAATGTCTCAAAAATAGGGATCAAATGGAAACACACATGGATGAAAATAGGGATCAAATTGAAAACAAGATGGATGAAAATATGGATCAAATGGAAAATATGGAAGAATTGAAAAATTCCATGTCAAATATTATACAAACCCTAGATGGGAGGATTTCTAAAGCTAACACTGTAATTGAAGAGACACATGAAAATAAAGATAGTATTCATGTTGAACAACCTTCCAATAATAATCATTTTTCAGGTGGATTAACTCTAATAGTGGAGTTGATTATGGATGGGTTCCTAAGGGTGCCATCTTTCCCAAGGTTGAATTAAATAAGTTTAATGGAACAAAATTATTTACATGGGTGAACCAAATAAATAAATTATTTGAATTGCATAATATTATGGATGATAAGGAAAGTTTTTCCTTAACAACCTTATACTTTGAAATAAAACCCTATCAATGGTATCAATGGGTACTCAAAAGGAAGCCCCATTATCATCATTATACTTGGATTTTATTTACAAGAGATTTAGAAGCAGGATATGGAAAAGTTTGGGAACAAGACTACTTGATTCAATTGACACGAATCAAACACTTGGGTGATATTGAAGATTATAATTCATAATTTCAGGTCTTGGCCACAAGGGTGGATAACAAAAGTGATGAACATCTATTGGAATATTAAATGTGTGGATTAAAGGAAGACATTAAACATGATATTTTCTTAAATCATCCTGAAAATATTATGGAGGCTATGAACTTTTCTCATCATATTCAAGTCAAGAGTAGAGATACACACAAGTATTCCATTGGAACATATGGAAGAAGAAGGAATAGATTTTTGGCTCATAAGATAACCCTACCCCAACCTACTAGAATATCACCGAAGGAAATGGAGGAAGTAAGAGAAAAATGATCATGCTTTGGTTATAATAATAAATGGATGAAGGGGCATAAATGTCAAGAAATAAAATTGTTCACCTTGGAGAATAATGATGAACAAGAAATGGAGGCATCTGTACAAAGGGATGAGGAAGAAATTGTGAACTTAAAATGGAAGGGAAAAAATGTAGAAATTATGCAGAACAATGATAGGTGTGAAATATTTGTTCATGCATTGGTAGGTTTGTCATCACCTCAAACCCTTAATATTGTAGGATACATTAAGAAGAAAAGGTCATAGTTCTTATTGACTAATGTACTACCCGTAAATTCATTGATAAAATATTAGGAGAGGCCCTCAATGTTTTGTGTATCCAATGACATATTTTCAAGTTTTTGTTGCTAATGGAGGGAGTATTGATTGTGTAAAAAAATTCCACAACATTAAACTTAGTATGGGAGAATATAACTTAGAAATATCAATGTATTTGATTCCCATTGGAGGAGTAGATGTTCTTCTGGGGATTCAATGGTTGATAACATTAGGTACAATTTCTACAAACTATAAGGATTATTCATGAGATTTGAATTGGAATGAAGTCAATATGAACTCAAAGGGTTAAAATCTAGACATTCTTGGGTCATTAACTCTCATATATTGGAAACGATCTTAAAAAAGGGTAGTAGGGGATTTTTGGTTAGATTTATTCTATGGAAGGAAATCAAGAATATGACAATATCCTAGAGGAATTAAAATGCACCTTGGAAAAGCATCATAAGATCTTCCAAGAAATTTCTAAAGGGATACCTCCATATAGAGATCATGAAAATCAAATTGTAATATCTAGAAGTACTCCTCCTAATAAAAGTCCTTATAATATCCCCATGAGAGAAAGGGCGATATTAAAAAAATGGTACAAGACATGATGTATTTAGGTATTATTCAACCAAGCATGAGTTTATTTTCATCTTCAATAGTTACGGTTAGAAAAAAATATAATTCTTGGAGGATGTGTCCTGATTATAGAGATCTAAGAAAATCACCATCAAGAATAAATTCCCTATTCCCAATATTGTTGAGGTATTACATGAGATTCATGAGGTGGATTATTTTACAAAGTTATATTTTGAATGAAGGTATCTCCAAATTAGATGATGAAAAAAAGACATTCCTAAAACAACTTTCAAAACACATGAAGACACTATGAGTTATTGGTCATGCCTTTTGGGTTAACTAATTCTCCTTCTACTTTTCAAAGCCTTTTGAACAAAAGTTTTTGACCCCAACTTAGAATGTTTGTGTTGTTTTTCTTTGATGATATACTTATCTATATAAAATCACGGGAAGACCAAATTAAACATGTAGATAAGTCCTACAAATTCTGGAGAACAATCAATTATGTAAAAAGATCAAAATGTTCTTTTGGGAAACAAGAAGTAGAGTGTTTGGGCCATAATGTTTCAAGGTAAGGGGTTAAGGTGGACCTTCAAAAGATCCAATTTTTTACAAAGTGACCTATTCCTAAGAACATCAAGAGTCTTAAAGGAATTTTGGGTCTTACAGGATACTATCAGATTTTTTTTAAGAATTATGCATGCATTGTAGGCCCACTCACATTTCTCTTGAAGAAAAAAAACATTTTTATAGAAGGAAGAGGCTACCTTGGCATTCTCAATCTTAAAGGATTCCATGTATTCTACACTAATATTGGCAACACCTGATTTTGGTAAAACATTCATAGTTTAATGTGATGCATCAAGACAAGGAATTGGAGTAGTATTAACACAAGAAGTGGGACCATTGGCCTTTGAAAGTAAACAATTAAAGGGAAATGATTTGGTGAAATATTTATATGAAAAATAAATGGGAGAAATGTTAAATGAAATAAAATATGATGATAATACCTCATTGGGATTTATTTTAAAGTCAAGACATACCATGGTAGCCTAAAGTATATTTTGGCGCAAATATTGTCATTAGAAGAGAAACAAAAATGGGTAGAAAAAATGCAAGGGTTTGATTTTGAAATAATTTGAAAAAAGGGGAAGGATAATGTGGTAGAAAATTCCCTTTCTAAAATAGAATAATCCTCAATTTTATATTCCATTACATCTTCCATTGATGCATGGTTGGAAGAAGCTCATCAAGAATGACAAAATGACAATACTACTAGACAAAAGAACAATGTATTGAGGGATGAACTCTATGAAAAATTGGGAGGGGAAGAGAGATATACTTTGGTACCATGGTAGAATATTTTTATGCCCTCAATCAAATTTGAAGAAACAAATATTAAGGGAGTTTCTTGAATCTTCAATGGAAGGACATTTAGGGATTTAAAACATATCTAAGGATCAAAAAATATTTTTTTGGTGAAGGAATGAAGAAAGATATTCAAAAAATTGTAAGAGAATGTTAGGTTTTCCAAAGAAATAAAGGAGAGAAAATAAAAGATCCAGGTTTAACTCATCCTTTGCACATACCTAATAAAATATGGGAAGATATATCAATGGAATTCATTATAGGTTTACCAAAATCAGAAGGTAAAGATGTCATTTTTGTGGTAGTGGACAGATTAAAAAAATATGTACAT
Organism: Picea sitchensis; assembly: GCA_010110895.2. Classification (NCBI taxonomy): domain Eukaryota; kingdom Viridiplantae; phylum Streptophyta; class Pinopsida; order Pinales; family Pinaceae; genus Picea; species Picea sitchensis. The sequence continues at coordinate 35,097 of SNQJ01S0157154.1, forward strand.
TTTTGTGGAATTCAATGTACATATAAGACAAATCAAGTGGTAGAAGTGTTATTGAAGAAAATTCATAGACTTTGTGGATTTCCTAAAGTAGTAGTAAGTGATCGTTATGATCCAATGCTTTAAAAATGATAAAAAGTCAATGAATACAATCCACTTCGAGGGGGAAACCTCATTTTAGAATATATCCAATTTAGAATACAATATGATACGAGATAAGATGATCCTAAGACTAGGTATCCTTGGTATATATATATATATATAAGAGAAAAATTCCCATGTCTCCTCTTCCACTCGTAGGTTCTTCCATTTGACAAGGTACTCAATAATTCCTCAATTTCACAGATGCTTAATTCTTGTTTCAAGGATTGTTTCTGTTTCTAGTATGATTTTACCTTCTTCATTAATATATGGAAAAATCGTTTGGAATAGGATATTTTCACTTATTACCTTGTTTAAACAAGAAACATGGAATATTGGGTGTACACATGAATATGGAGGCAACTCAAATTTGTAATCCATACTTCCAATCCTTTGCAAGACCTTATAGGAGCCATAATATTTGGGTGCTAATTTATTGTCCTTATTTTGTTGCTTGAGAAACATATGTTTATATGGTTGGATCATCAATAATACACAATCCTCCATTTCAAATTACCTTTCACTTTGATGTTGATATTCTTGTTGTTTCATCCTATTTTTTTCCATAACCAAGTTGTCCTTCAATAGTTTGAGAACCTCATTTTTGTGCCCTATGTGGGCCTCCACTGCATGAACATTTGCAGTCCATTTCAAGGGATATGTGATGGATGGAGGATGATATCCATAAAGTGCCAAAAATGGGGACATTTTTGATGAAGTATGGAAGGATGTGTTGTACAACCATTCTACCAAGGGAAACCACTTGACGCATTTTGTATTTTTATCAGATGCAAAGCAACGAAGATATCCTTATATAAATTTATTCAAAATAATAGTTTGACCATCAGATTGAGGATGGTATGAGATATGAGCCAATTGAGTACCCAAAGAACAAATAATTCAATCCAAAAATTTTAAGTGAAAATTGGATTTTTGTCACTTACAATAATCTTGGGGACTCCATGTAGCTTTTGTACTATTTCCTTTAATTGTTTGTCTATTGTGATTGCTTTAAAAGGATCAAAGAGAGAGAAAGAGAGGAAATTGACATACTTAGTCAGTTGATCTACTACTACCATGGTGACAATCTTTCCTTCAGATTTGGGTAAACCTGTAATAAAATCCATTGAAACTTATTCCCAACATTGAATTAGTATAACTAATGGTTGTAGGAGACCCAGAGTCTTGATTTTCTCTCCCTTATTTTATTAGTGGACCACACATTCAAACACAAAATTTTGAACATCAATTTTAAGACCTTCCTAAAAAAAATTCTTCTTGATCATGTGGTAAGTTTTCAAGAACCCTGAATGTCCTCCTATAGGAGAAGTGTACAATTATAGAAGGATCTTTTATTTGAGTTGGGAAATCTTACATAAATGTAGGAGATCATAATACCATAACACATCATTATTCTATACAAATTTATCTAATGCATTGGGTTCCTCTTGTAGTTGTTGAATGACCTTACATACCACTTGATATTTCTTCCATTTTATCCTTGCTTCTTCCACCCAATCAAATTGAAGAATATAAATAGCACATAGTGAACCCTCTATTTCTTCTTCATTTCTTGAAAGTGCATTTTCCATAATATTATGTTTTCCTTTCTTGTATATAATTTTAAAGTCATAACATAGCATCTTTGTAACCCATTTTTGTTGTTCTTATGAAGATAAATGTTTCTATAAGAAGTATTTCCAACTATCATGATCTTACTTTACTTTGATGTGTATTCGTATTAGGTAAGGGTACCATTTCTTAATTTCATGTACTATGGCCAACATTTATTTTTCATAAATTGGTTTGAGTGAGTTTTTTCCTTTAAGTTTTCTACTTTCAAAGTAAATGGGTCTTCCTTCTTACATTAAAATTACAACAATTCCATGGTATGAGGCATCACACTCCACAATATGTTTTTTTGTGAAGACGGGTGTGGCTACGAAAAGAGTTGTACACATAGCCTCCTTAAATTTTTCAAAAGATTTGGTTTCTTCTTTAGTCCAAGAAAATGCTTCCTTATTTAATAATCTAGTTACAGGTGCCACCATTTGACCATTGTTCTTGACAAAATTGAGGTAATATCATATCAATCCTAAAAATCCTCTAAGTTTCTTCGAGGTTTTGGGAACTAACCATTCCCTCATAGCTTAAATTTTGTTAGGGTCCACTTTTCACCTTTATGAGATACAATATGACCCAAATATTCCACTTCTATAACCCCAAAGGAACACTTGGAAGGCTTTGCATAATTTTTTTTCTCTTCCAAAAGTTGTCATACTCTGTCAACATGTTGTACATGCTCTTCCCATGATTTGTTATAGATTAGTATGTCATCAAAAAATATTAACACAAATTTTCTAAGGAAAGGTTTGAAAATAAAATTCATCAAGATTTGAAATGTTGAAGGTGCATTAGTAAGTCTAAATGGAATAACCAAAAAATCATAACAACCTTCATGTGTTCTAAAGTTTTTTTTCGGAGTGTCTTCCTACTCATTTTGATTTGAAGATATCCTAAACGAAGATCCAACTAAGTAAAGGATTTTTCTCCATGGAATTCATCTAATAATTCATCAATGACAAGAATATGAAACTTATCTTTTATGGTAATTTTTTTGAGCTATATATAATATAGACACATACACCATGAACCATCTTTCTTCATAAATATCACTATTGGTGAAGATAAATAACTTTGGCTAGGTTGAATTATGCCAGCCTCTAACATTTCTTGGATCATACATTCAATCACACTCTTCTATGCATATGGATACCTGCAAGGCCTAATGTTAGGTGGTACACTTCTAGGTTTAAAATGAATAACATGATCATGATCTCAAGACGGTGGAAGACCCTTATGCATCTCTCAAAATACCTTTTAATGGTTGTTAATAACCATTTGGAGATCCATCAGAGGAGAGGATATAGATGTTTGAACATCTAGTGAGCACAATTATGCAATTACACCACTATGTCCATTTTTAAGTATTTTTTCATGTTATTAGAGATTATCACTTTAGAGGGTTTCCCTTGGATACCTTGAAGATAAATTTGATTTCCTTTGGAGGAAAATACCATGAAAAGATATTGAAAATTAATGGTCATTGTTCCTAATGATGGTAACCATTGGACCCCTAATAAAACATCAACACCACCCATTTCGATGGCAATTATGGGACTATCCAATAAATACTCCCCCATATTAAGCTTAATAATATGGAACTTCCTAGAAAAATTTATGGTACCTCCATATGTAATCATTACTTGAAACTCAGGTGTTGCAAATGTTGGACAACTG
>SNQJ01S0157158.1:0-22191 GCA_010110895.2 Picea sitchensis
AGTTATCCATTGGTGGCATAATCTTGGTCATTGGTTGATTGTTTATGGTTATAAGTTTCTTATGCATTTTAGTTTGTATTTACCTAGTTGTTTTAGTTTGTTTATTTGTTTATTAAATGTTTTTGGATTGTTTAACCCACTCATGAAATTTTGTCTTGTCTAGCAAGCCAAACTAGGCATGCAAGTGCCATTGTTTTTCTCACCCAAGTGACGAAACGGTCACAACATTCAATCTTCTCAATAAAAATTGAATTGGGCGTTATTGAAATTTGTTGGTCCAACTGTAACTTTCAATCTAGGTTCAAGATACTAAAAAAAGTAAATTTAGGCCTACAAACCTTTACTATTTCCTATAACTATATATTCAATTTTTTTTGTGGTTTCTTGTAGTCATTTTAATGACTATCGAAATATTCACTAATAACTTTGTTGGTATTTAATGAATCAATGCATGTTATTATAAATTAAGAAGTCACATAAGTTGCAAGAGTTAATGAATAGAATTGATGGGGGTGAAAGTGATATGAGGAGGTGTATTTGTTAGAGTAATTCAACAAATACCATCGTTGCCCAAAGCCACCATCATATTTTCCATATTTAAACATTCCTGCAACCATTGACTTCTTACCAAAATCCTTGTAATTACATTTCACGTTACTATCTTATATTTATGTCGATTGTGCCACATTAATGGATGTGGGTGTGCTAAATAGATGGTAATGATGATTGGAATATGAGGTGCGAATAATATTTATAATTTGAACATATAATAGGAATGTGATCCTTGACAACTAGGTAAAGTGAGGACTATTGAGTGGATATTCATTTCCAACAATTCAATTACGGAACATCATGCCTAATTTTATCTTTAAAATGTATTTCTTAGGCATTGCTACTAAAAGGTACTCTTTCCATCTATTTACAAGGGAAATCCCTTGCATCATGGATCAACCATAATAACATTTTTTCCATGATTGGATTCACAACCATAATAACATTTTTCCCATGATTGGATTTACAAATAACCTTCTAGTTAAATATAGTATACGATACATGGTGGAACATATTTACAATGTCTTTGAGAAGCATGTTGAGAATTCATCTCCTCAATTAGTAGGTAGCTATATGGAAAATAAATAATTTTCATCCATTTCTACCAATACTCTTCATGTAATGTACTTATATAGTAGAAACAAAGAATTAAATCAACAATTATAAACAAGCAACCGCAAAAAATTAAATTAAAAACAAAAGAAGAGTATTGAACATGTAGAAAAGTAACCCTTTATTAATATTCCAAATGATCAACAATGTTCATGTGCCTCTTAAAGGGATAAACCTCCAAATGAGAAGTGATCCAATACAATGATAATCCTTGACAAGATATTACATAGTTATATACCCATATAAATAGTTTATATCTACCCAAAACCCTAACCACCAGTGCCCTAATGAATGTCATATTATTAATGGGTACAAACCACCTAGTGGGCCTTATTCAATAAGAATGAATATGTACATTAATTAACAACATGTTAATTACTCAATGGGCCTTAATCAAAGAGGATAGCCACCATACATTATTAAATAGATCCTAACAACCTACGTACCTCTAAATGGAGGGTGTGGGACCCTGACATTCCCCACCCCACCCAAAGAAACATTGTCCTCAAGGCTAGAGATGTGGAAATTTTTTTTGGTTTCTAGGTGCCATATTTTGGTTACATGTGTATTGGCATAAGAAAGGATCTCTTTTCTCCAGTACTGACTGAAGATGAAACCAAATGGAACCCTCTCCATCAAGTTTCGGAAGGATGTTTTGAACTTAATAATTTGGATCGACCACATTATTCAAATATGATACATGAAATATTGGGCGAATCTCTGAATGGGTTGGGAGAGACAATCTATACTTGACTTTTAATATTCATTTCTGTATCTTATAAGGGCCATATAAAATGGATGATAGCTTCTAGTAGCTCTTCTCATTGAAATATGTCTTCGTATAGGGATACAAATGAAGAAACACATGATCCCTTTCAAAGTGGTACCTTTATATGTTGATCTACACCTTTCTTCATACTTAAGTCAAGAACAATCTGTTCCTAAGCATACATAAAATTTTAGCTCTTGCATTAATAGTTATGTCGACTATTGAACCTTGTATGTTCCTAGTAAGTACAAGGCCACAAATGGAGATTTTTGGTAGCACCATGATAGGTGAGGGTTGTACCAACATTTTGCAAGGGGTAGCCATTGGACCCATTATGCAAATCATTTCAAATGATTTTTTAGGCACTTATTGACCACATATGTTCAACCATTTATTTGGGGATGGTAGGTTGTGCTCATTTTCAATTAGTTGTTATGGAGTTTAAACAACCTCTACTATAATTTTCCAGTGAATGTAGGATCATGATTCGTCAAACAGATTTAGGCATGCCATGTAGTTTAAAAATATGATCCAAGAAGACCTGTGCAACTACATGGACACCTTAAATTGGTGTTATAAGGCACAAAAGATGGAATACTTGGAAAGTTGGCCAATGATCAGTACCACCATGATGATAGATTCATTTCTTTCCTTATGTATGTAGACTATAAAATCCATTGAAATGCTAGCCCAAATTGTTGCAAGGGATCAATAGGGTTTTTATGTACCCTCAATAGATACATGCAAATAAAAATTCAAACAAACCCTTAATCTCAACAAGAGTAAACCAAACCATTCACCAAGATAATCAACAAAAGAGATAGAGAAACCCTTGAGGTAACACCACATATTATATCTTATGGAAGGAATGCACTGCTAAATCCTTTCTTGGCAAATCAATTAAAATATTCTTCACCATACCTCAATACATTGCTTACACTTTATATAGTAACTCTATCTCATAGGAACCTTCTCAGAAAGCATCACATTTATTATTCTAACTACCATAGTGGGAATTATTTAATATAGTGGACCTAGTCCAATTTTACATTGAATATCTTCCACCAATGCTATATAACCACATTCCCATTGGTACCTCCCTAGATACCCCATAATACCTCCCTAGGCACTACATTCTATCCCACTTCACAAGTTTCATCATCCAAACACAAGAAGAACCATACAATATGACTGTCTAAACAATATAGCCAATTGGTACCAAGTACCCACCATCCATCCATCCATCCCGAGGGAAGTCAACATATCCAATTGTTGGCTTCACAACTGATCTTGTTTCAGATCATGTTAGGGTTGTCATGGATTGCTCTAGCATGTTGTCTCTTTGTAGTGCTAGTATCTCCATGCACCCTCTTGGATCGGTTTCTAGTTCCTTGTCGATGCATAAATGTGTTGATGTTCACACCCTTTCCTTGATGTCCGCTGGTTTCATATGGTGTGGATGGAAATATACAACAAATTGTAGAACTGCTTATTTTTCTTCATATCTACAAACACATTCGTGCCTTTGAGTCAACAATGACCTCCTTAACTCTTCTTTTATTGTAACCTTCATGTGATTTTTATTTATTCCTGTATAAATTTCCTACCTTGGATCCAACTATAGACCAACAATAGTCTCTTTTATTGGCCCTATGGGCCCATATTCTCACTAAGAGACATTCTGCACTTCATTTGTTTTTCTGAGTTCACAACTTCAAAAAGATTCATTTCCACATTAATATTAATGGTACCCACTGATCTATCCAAGGATATCCCAAAACAATATCCACATCATCCATATCCATGGCATAAAACTCAATGCAAATACATATTTATCCATGGTAACCTTCAAATATTTAAAGATCCTGAATATTTACCCTCAACTTTTGTGCTTTGGATATTCTTTATTGTAACTTGCATTCTATTAACCAACTGAACATTAATAAAATTATACATGCAACTAGGTTAATAAAAATAATGACATTCTTTCATGAATACATCTATGAACTTGTAATATAGAGTTTCCCCATGAAAATAAACCATTGGTTCTCTTTGTATCCTGTTTGTCAAAATGAGACCACCTACCAAAAACAAATTTCTCAAATTTTTCATCGGAAATCCCCATTATCTTGACTTGGTCCAATGATTGTCACCATGTGTCAGATCTTCTCTAATATAAAAGAATAAATAAAATATCCACTTCTCTTTCCATTCTTACTTGTGGGATTTTAGGAATTCTTCAACACTATGACCATCATATTTTCTATTAAAAAATAGCTTGTTGTCCATAACCCAAAAATAAAACTAGTTTTTTTTAAAAAAGACTTACAATACAAATCGCACGGTTTTTCCAAAAACCCTTAAAATTGCCAAATTTAAAATGTTGATAACTTCAATTTGTGGGACTCTGCTTCAACCGATTGTTTTTTTTTTAAATTGCATTTTCCTAGATGAATTCAAATATCCAATTTGTTTTACTAACTATAAAAAAAAGATTTAGATATGAACTTGAAGTGGATCGTCGTTTTTGTTTTGGAAAAAATTTGCAAAAGGAGACAAAAATTTCTTCCCTTCTTTGAACAAGGAACCTACTGACACTTCGGCTTTGGATACCAATTCGTTATACCTGAATATATCCAAGAAATGTAAACTTCAGACAAACCCTTAATCTCAATAAGAATAAACCAACCATTCTCCAAGATATTCAACACAAGAGATACAAAAACCCTTGAGGTAGGGTAACACCATATTATTCCTTATGGAAGGATGCACTCACAATCCTTGCTTGGTACAATAACAATATTCTTCACCATGCCCAATACATTTCTTAAGAAATTTCTCTTTATATATATCTCCTTATCTCCTAGGAACCTTTTAGAAATCCTTTTCACATTTATTATCTCTAACTACCATAGTGCTCATTATTTAATATAGTGGACCTAGTCCATCTTACATTGAATGAATTCCACTAATAATACATAACCATTCCCATTGGGTACCTCACATAGGTGTTCTATATTAACTCCTTAGGTATATCTACAGGACTCACCAAGGTAAGCAATAATTTCATTATTTTTTCTTTGACATGTGTCACATTCAGACACAAAGGTAAATTTTTTTCTCTTCATTCCATCCCAAATGAATGGATAATTAAAACATAGTTACTAACTTGACAAGAGTTAGATCTCAAAATGAGAACTTTGTCCCTAGAAACCCATATTTTTGGGTCAAAAGACCAAACCCCGAATCAAAGTAGTGCTACCAGTAGAACCCTTTTTTTGGGGAGTGTTAAAATAACAACCTTTTGAAGCCCTGGTTCATATTAAATATTAGTTCACCAATGCATAATGTATATATTTTAAAGACCTGGTGCATAATGTATCTATTTCCAAGCCCTAGTGCATATCAAATATCATCAATTTGAAGTTTGGGTGCATACCAAATATTGGTGCATCAGTTCATAATGTATCTATTTTGAAGCCTCGATGCATAATGTATCTATTTTGAAGCCTTGTTGCATAATGTATTTATTTTGAATCCCCAATGCATAATGTATCTATTCTAAATCCATCCTGCATAATGTATCTATTTTGAAGAACTGTTGCATAATGTATCTATTTTGAAGGATTTTGATTGCATCATTTTATAGACACTAATCAATTGTTGCTAGTAATCTATTTTTTTTAGAGTCCTTGGGTGTATCTAATCAGAATCATTAAAATCCACTCTGAGCCCAATGGAAAAGACATTGGTTATTATTATCTATTCATTACCTCAATCTAGTATTTGGGCCTTCAACTTAGTGGTAGAACATTGCTTGAACAATATATGGCTATGAGAAAATTAGGTTTAGTCCTTTACAAGTTGTTGGTTATCTTCAAGGCTCCACCCATACATTTAATAGTAATGGATGTTTTACTCAAAAGTTGATGGAGGTGTTAGGTCCAGTCCACACATAGGTGAAAATATATTCGGATGTAATAGAGGCCAATATTAATAAGGCCTTCATCAAAATAGAATATATGCATGTAAGAAGACTCTAATAAAGTCATTTTAGAAGGTTCTTCCTCTAGATGTTTCTTTTAGTATAAATAGGAGTTTCCAGGGTATGAGTAAACCTAGCTTGGAGATGGTAACAGAGTGTTGCTCAATTGAGGTTGCCCCTTGAAGAGGCCTGTGAACATTGCTTTCTGAATCAAAGTGCTATTTCAAATTGTTGTTCTCATATTATTTCTATGTTATTGTGGAGATTATGCTTTGGTTATATTATCAAGCATTTTCCATTTCTAGCATTTTATTTTGTTCTCACATTTATTATATCCGGTATCTTGCAAGTGGTAATGTATAACTTCTCTGCATAAATTGTGGGAATTTTTTATTTTTCAAGGCAAGACGTATTCCAACATCTTTAAGCCATATAGATCTATCATTACATAAACCCACGTTATGGTTCATACACGCTAGAAATACAAGTGGTTATTAAGCACACACTTGTTGGCCACCCTTGTAAACCATATTGGTACCCCTTCTCGGTGCGGTAGCATCGCCAACACTGTACAAATACCTAGATTTCTTGAAGATCTCTTTAGATAAACCTATCGACCATCATATTTTTATAGTGTCACCGAGAACATCACTCGGGAAGATACTCTAGTACTTGGGTAGTTGAGTAGTATGGCTAAAGTACACCCATCCTCCTTAGTTAGTGCCCCCGAGATATTGGGCCGAGTACCACCGTTGGACCGCATCAGAGAGATAGAGAGTTATAGCACATGGAAAACCTTTGTCTGTAGAACCTTTGAATATCTAACCCTTGGGGAACGTAAACATAAACAAATTAAACTGCCGAGATCTATTGTCAGGTAAATCAGGTTCGGGTTGCCAAGTAAATACACATTTATTTCCTGTTAAGAATTTGGGAATTTCATAATCGGCTATCCTTCAGACTGAAGTATAACCTCATAGCTATAAAAAAAAAAGTCTGGAATTTTTCACCTAGCCATTTGAGACCTATTCCTAGATTCAATTTTCTCCTTATCACATTCATCCATATCATTTTGGTAATTTTTTTTACCCCACCCACCCTTTTCACTCACTCCATCCTCATACCATACCTATAGCTAAGACTCGAGTCTCGCCTAACACCTTGCACCTAGTTTCCTGAGACCCAAAACGGGTGAAACAAATCAAGCATACTATTGTTTCCTCGAGATACATCCATCAATATTAAATCCATAAATGCACCGCGCAACCCAATGGAGGAAGTCAAACAAGAACTGCCTAATTCCAAAATTTTGAACTGTTTGCATCACTCAAGACCAAACTAAAGATCCCTACCGATGACCTTTTCTCCGACAAAGACATCCAAAGATCCAAGGTGAAACCTCCGCATTCCCATACCTTTCAGCCCCATCACTTAACATGACATACTTCATGGTGAACTGTAATTTGATGGCTCGCACTTCACCTGGTTAATACCCAATGGAACATTATTTATCTCTAGTATGGAATTACAAATGACTTGCCAAACTCTCATATGGTGTTCTCCTGTCTAGATCAAGAATGCTGGCAATGATGGAAATGGAGAAACTTCCGTAGCGTATATTGCTTGGATGCAATTTTTGACTGATCTTTATGAATGCTTTGACAATGAAACCAACCATTTGGGCCGCTTGAAAATTGGAAATAACTGTGAACAGCCAAAAGACTTTATAGCGTATTTGAGCACCTCGTTTTCAAACAAAGGGCATGACTCATGCTTTCTTTCAAGAGTGTTTTATCAAGGGTCTTCAAGGAGAGACTCGGCCCATGTCTTCATGGCTCTAATTCAATGAAGCTGGTGGAGGATACTAAAAGATAAAGAAGAACAACAAATTATTTCCTCTCAAAATCGTAAGCCTTCCTCTTTTATCCTCGCCCTAAACCAAGAAACCCCACTACTCCCTTTGCCTCATTAAAGATCCAAAAATTGACCATGGCTAAAATGGTTGAACGCCAACTCAAAGGCTCTCATATAATTCACAGGATGACAAATATTTCTCGGCCACAAATGTATGGAACAAAATATTTTTATGGCTATCTCCGAGGATATTCCTAAGAGGATGTTGAAACTTCCTTGTGCCCAGTCACCGGAAATTGATACAACCTCCTCCAATTCTCCCCGGGAAGTGGAACCAATCTCATTTCTCAATTCTCTTCAATCGCTCTCCCAAACCTCAAGTTAACGGCTACATCAAGCACTGTATTATCACTCCAGAAAACTGTACTAGGATGTAAGTCGGAGATGCCTGGTAACCAACTCTTTTTGGGAAATATTTTCTAAATAATGTTTTGTGATCAAGATGTTGTTCAAGGACCGGTCAGGCTTTCAAGACTATCTAGGAACATATAAAATCTCATTAGAAGGCCTTCTAGCCATGCAAATGAAGGCTTGGATTGTTGGGTAAGGAAACAACTATTGAACCAGATTATACTTCATACCAACAAGCACAACGGGTTTAATAACCAAAGAAATATCTTATGATTATCACCTTAATCAATCAACATATGAGATGATAGTCATATACATATTGAATGAGCATTAGCAAAGAAATTTCACTCACAAGATATCAAAGATAGGAAAGAGAAATCTGACAACATAGCTGAGGGAAGCTTGAAATCTTTCGTATAATAAGAATAAGTCTTTTTGTTATAGTGGCAGCATGGTAGCATCCAAAATTGAACCGTGATCAAACTGGTTCCTAGGGCTTTATATAGCCTTTTACAAAATTCTTCGTGTGATCCTCAAAAACATGGATCTATTATGCTAAAAATAGTAATTGAAACTGAAATTACAAAATATAGGGCTAAGCCCTCAAAATGAGATGATTCATGTGTGTTGATGTGTTGGACAGTCGATGGAGTGAAGCTAAGACTTCCAAGGCTCCCAAACTTGATCTCATGAAGATAAGAAACAAATGATGTGTCATGTGATCCCAGATACAAGTCAAAAGGGTCTCTTTTGACTTGTATCTCCAAACATAGCTTTTAGACTTGACAAAGTAATGCATAATCTGTCTACTTGAAGGAGATTTATCACTTCACAACCCTCGAGTTCTGAATCTAGGCGATAATTCAAGTGATCTGCACCTTTCTTGTTCATCCATTGAAAGGTCATAGCAAAGAGAAATTTGTCGGATAATGTGGCCTGGCATTATATCAACAAGCAGAGCTGCTGCAAGATGTATCAAAACAAGGTCTAGTTCCCTGATGAGCTTGACAATACATGCATAGATTTCTAAACAGCTTTCAAAAGATCTTCTAATACAAGTCACTAATCAAGAGAAGATGCCACCCAACTTCCTAGCAAAGTCATCATCATCATCATCCTTTAGATAGTCTTCATCTTTCTGCAACTCATCTTCATTGCTGTGACCAGCCTCATTCATTATTGCATTTTCTTGTTCATCCATCACTACAGGCTTATCTCCATTTGGTGAGCCATGGTCGGTTCTAGCCTCCATATCATTACATGCCTCACGTCATCCAACCTAGAAGTAAAGAGGGCATTTCTGTGTGTATAACTCACACTGGCCGGAAATTCTCCTCCTCAACATCTTTTCGTGGTATAAGTTAACATTTCCTTGCTCGATTGAACTTCGATGGACGGCTCATTTCTCTGATCTGGGAGAACTCACTAAATATCTTCCTTTGATACCCTTAATTTCTGAATCCACCTGATGAGTCCAATGTTCCAGTACACATAGTCGCTTACATTGTGGAGGGAAAATCAAACAAGTAAATTTCCAAGCAAAGGATGAAAAGTAAAAGATTCACCGAATGAAATATTCCTAATGATAAGGTTTGACCAGACCAGATCTAATGATGTTATCACCTTCACTTGCTAAAGTCCAATTGACGCCTTTGATCTTTGTAAATTAAATATTTTCTTCTACAATACAAGTAAATAAGTATCATGCATCTAATAATCTGCAGGATCGTGGTATGCAATTTAATCTCCTGTCATCCTCTTATTGAGGCTAGCCCATTACATCATACGAACCAATGCTTTCACAACTTCAGACATTAGAGGACGGAATTTTGGCTCAGGCTGAATGCAGAGAGAAATAATATCAGCAAAGCGTGAGAGGGATTTAGCAGTATAAATTCCCTTCGATGTTGGATCAACCATCTTTGCCAATGCATAAATCTCATGAAGTTGAGGAGCATCCCATCTTACTAATGACTTCTCTGATCTTGTTCTTGAACTATCCAAGGGATTCCGACCTGTCAAAAACTCAAGCATTACCACTCCAAACTATACACATCACTCTTCATAGTATAGATTCATGACATGACATATTCAGGAGCACTATACCCAAATGAACCCAGCACCTGAACCCGACGTAATTGGATTATGCGGCAATTCCACGTCGGGATAGATGAGGGTTGGAAATCATCGCTAAGTAAATATTAGGGGATGACTTGAATTTTATGCACAAAAGGCTCCCAAAGAAAGAACCTCATATAACAAAGGGAAGAACTATTGCAATCAATGTTCAGGATATCGAATTACGAAATGTACCATATAGAATCAGGTTGGTACAAATGTGCCAGCTTGTTTCATTACTTGAATCATACAGGTACGCTTCCTCCCCACCAAAAGTTGACTCACGTACCACGCTCCTATTATCATCAATCAATCCATATAGAAAGGATTAATAATTTTATCCTGAGCCTTGGTTGTACACGCATAACAAGAGTTGAGCAATTGTATGTTTTTGGCTGCAAACACAAGCATCTATGTGGTCAATGTAAAAAGAGATCTACGATGACATGGTCGTAAATAACAACCTTGATCAAAAGCAATGCTCCTCAATGTCAATGCAAGCTGGAAACTTTGAATTAGTGTACTGTGATTTGAATCATGACATGAGAAAACAATAAGGAAAGGTTGCTGCTCCTCTGAAAGAGTTGATAGTGCCATTTTCATGGGCCGATTTTGTGATATCATCAAGAGTTCTTCAAATGTACCACCACGATGTTATTGGATCCACTGTAAGCCTCAACAAAAGTGAAACCGACGGAGAGATCACCAGATCCGCACGAGTCATTGATACTGGGTTTCACTGCATGTACGCATACCAAAGCCCCGGGCCGAATCTGGAATACTTATTCAACTCGTATGGGAATTTGATAAATGTAGTCAATATCGGTTCTCACAATCATTTCCACGCCCCTCCTCATCAAAATGCTTGAAAATTCCTCCACTACACTCTGATATTAGTCGATAAATTAAAAACCTCCATTTTCCCATGAAATCAAGCTTAATAGCCTTACAATTCCGCCTCTTTAATGAAATATTTTACGATGAGGATTTTTTTAAATTTGTTCTAAAGTCTTTTCGTGGTTATGGCACTCACATGCATCTCTTATCCACCGGTTCACTGTGGTTAAATGGTCTTTTGTTAAACCCCTTAAACCACCAAAACCTGTAATTCAAAAGATAGCAATCCAACATCCAAAGTGATGGTTCTTTCAGTTGTGCATTTCAAAAATAGACCTCTTAAGCTACTCTGAAAATTTAAAAATAATTTTTTTGGACCTGTTCTTATCTCTTCAAATTAGCAAAATGACGGTGCTATTATTTGGGGAGATAACATTTGGCTCTTACTTGTGGGATGAATCCTCCTCGCTTCTCAAGAACTCCGCATCTCATGCCTTTCCCGTGAAATTCAAAGAAACCTCTTAAACTTCTAGTGTTCCATTGGAGTCACTCAGCCCTAAAACCAATCCCTGAAAATTCTCAAACTCTGTGAAACTGATCTTCCGTAAACCTTCAAAACCCACCTTTATTCAACCAAGTTAAATACTATTTCTGCTGCAAACTGTGTTTCCAGCAAATAGCTGATTTCACTCCTACACTAACCTAGTTAAGTGAATGATGATTTCCATAGAAGCCATCCAAGAAATTTGAACACCGAAGAAATCTTGTCTTTATTACTGATCGGTAAATGATGTTGAACATGCAACCATATATTAAGGAGCTTTTCAGAAACCATACTCTTTTACCTGAAAACATGGGTGAGTTGAAGAAATCTGAAAATTTCAAAACCTCTGAAAAGTGTAGCTCCATGAAGGTTGCTACTGGATCCTTGAAAAGAATGTAAGAAACATGCTGCTCCTCGAAAAACAACTGCACATCTATGGCAACCTCTTGCTCAACCATGAATCGCTCTTTTCCGCAAGACTCCATCATCTTCTTGTCCTCTTGAAATCAACTCGTGATCATCAAAAGCTGCTACTTATCGTAATAATGTTCAAGAGGATAACAAAATAATATTTCCATCACATGGATAAGAATCATTTGAGAACATATAATTTATTTCACAATCCATAGTCATCATAGGCTCTTGTTGATTTACAAACTCCATCATAAGCTTCACATGCATACCTCTCTCTGGAATACTCAAATGTATTGAAAAGTCTAACCCTGAAACCGAATTGAACTTACATGTTGGCTACTGTCCCAACTCTGCTCCAACCTCATTTCTCTCCCGCTCAACCATGGATGTTCCTTTGCTGGAAAACTGATCACCTCTTGTTCCCTGCCTATAACATTCTGCCAATGTTGAAGAATCTGATTCTACATCTAAAATGTACTCATCCTCAGGCAGCTGGTCCAAATCTGCTTCATAATCACTGCTCTCTTGCTCGGAATATAAAATATACTCACAGTCTTCTTACTATTCATGTGCATGCAAATTTTCAAAACAAACTCGATCTCGGATCCTCCTAGAAGCACAGATGTTCTCCTCCACCTCTTGAGCATCTTCAAACAAGCTCTCAATGATGAAAAGATTTTCTTCTAGCAAGAGAAGGACAAGTTTATTATGCTGCGCCATCAGATAATATACCATGGCAGCGATCTCAGTAGGTCGAATCTCCAATGGGATGTCATAATATGTCCTATGAAACCTTCTATTGAAAACAGGCCAAAAGATTCTTCCTTCTCTCTTCAAAGTACAAAAATCATCAAGGTACTGATCAAGACATTTATTCTCACCCCAGTGTTTTGAAAAACATAATAGAAATCAGTCCACGAACCGATTGATCCAGGTTCCAAAAGTCTAAACCATAAAGCGGCCTCTCTAACTAGAGATTTGAAAATAATCTCATAACACCTTCATGAACAATTTCCGGGACATCGATAAAATTAAAGCTTCCAAATGTTTTCACCAAAACATGACTCTCCAAGAAATGAGGGAAGGTTCAACAAAGTGGAGATAAGGATGAAGATGAGTCGCAGCTTGAGAGGTTTAGTACACTCTCACCCATCCGTAGACTGAAAAATTCAGGCTGATCATGAGAAATAATAAGTTGCTGACCAGGTTCAGAAATTATGGCCAGAGGGGTTGAGATCTCGGCAGGTTTTGAAACAAGTTCAATCTCCTCAAGGTTGTATGCATGCTCGGATTCAGAGGGAATCTGAATGCACATCTCATCTTTAGGAATAGGCTGAGGTAAAGCTATAGGATCGACATCAACAACATAAGGAGGTCAGTAAGATTTCCTTTTCTAAATATGGACTTATAAAAGATGGCTGATAATATTCTGAACATATACAAAGTGAAAATAATTCCCTTTACAATGCCAGTAGTAAAGAGTATGGTGAGCTGATGAAGAAAAACAACATTTCATGAAGCAAGATAATGAACTCATACTTGGATCTTGAAAATATAACTCTCATCTTTTGTCATCAACCGGATCCTCCCCTGTGGAGTCTTTAATCGTGGATTCGCCTGATAGAAGATTACAACCAAGTAATGCTCAACCTTTGTCTATCATCAAAATATGAAACTATGTCGTCTAGAAGCCGAATAATCTCCTCTCCCTGGTAACGGCACCAATTTGTTATCACTCCAGAAACCCTTTGTAGTTGTAGACCAAAGGTGCTTGGTAACTAACTCTTTTTGGGAAGTATTTTCTTAATAATAATGTGTTTTTGTGGATCAAGATGAATATATAAGGACTGGATCAGGTTTTCAAGACTGTCTGGGAATATAAAATCTCACAAGGCCTTCTAGCCATGCAATGACAAGGTTTGATTAAATGGGTATGAAACAGTTATTGAACCGATTATACTTCATACCAACAAGAAAAATGGGTTTAATAACCAAAGAAATATCTTATGATTATCAACCTAATCAATCAACATATGAGATGGTAGTCATATACAGACACAGCATTAACAAAGAAAACATCTACTCACAAGAAATGAGATGTGAAAGAGAAATCATAACATAGTTGAGGGAAGTTTCAAAATTCCTTCATAATAAGAATAAGTCTTTTACAAAGGCAGTATTTGGTAGCATCCAAAATCGAACTCTCTATCAAACCGAGTTCCTAGGCTTTATAGCCTTTACAAACAATTTTGAGATCCTCAAAACATGGATCTGCTATGTAAAAATAGTAATTGAAACTGAAATTACAAAATATAGGGCTAAGCCCTCAAAATGAGATGATTCATGTGTGTTGACGTGCTGGACAGTCGATGGAGTGAAACTAAGCCTTCCAAGACTCCCAAACTTGATCTCATGAAGATAAGAAACGAATGATATGTCATGTGATCCCTGATACTCTGCCTTCAAAAGTGGACAAATTTAACGAAAGAGACCTTTTTGACTTGTATCTCCAAACATAGATTTTAGACTTGACAAAGTAATGCATAATCTTTTTACTTGAAGGAAATTTATCACTTTACAACCCTCGAGTTCTAAATCTAGGTGGTATTTCAAGTGATCTGCACCTTTCTTGTTCCTCTGCTTGAAAGGCTGCTACAACAAAGAGAAATTTGTTGTATAATGTGGCCCTGGCATTATATCAACAAGTAGAGCTACTGCAAGCTGTATCAAAACAAGGTCCAGTTCCTTGATGAGCTTGCCAATACATGCATATATTTCTAAACAACTTTCAATAGATCTTCTAATACAAGTCACTAATCAAGAGAAGATGCCACCCAACTTCCTAGCAAAGTCATCCTCATCATCATCTTTCAGATAGTCTTCATCTTTCTGCAACTCATCTTCATTGCTATGACCAGCCTCATTCATTATTGCATTTTCTTGTTCATCCATTACTACAGGATTATCTCCATTTGAAAGAGTTGATGGTTGGTCTTCTATAAAGCCTCCACATCATTAGATTCCTCCTCGCGGTCATCCACCCTTTGAGTAAAAAGTGGCATTTTAGTATACTATCACCGGTTGAAATTCTCCTCCTCAATGATTCTCTGTGTGTAAGTTAACATTTCGTTTGCTCAGATTGAATCCCTGAATGGATTGAATCTGCCATTCAGATCTGGGATAAACTGCCACTTCAATATCTTTCCTTGATACTCCTTGATTTCCTTGGAACCACTGGATGAGTCCAATGTAACCTGAGTACACATAGTGGCTTTTACATTGTGGAGGGAAAGATCAAATAAGTAATTCCCTGAAGCAGTGATGAATGCAAAAACAGATTCATCACTAAATGAACATCTCTTTAATGATAAGGTTTGAATTGATCTGCATCTAATGATGTTATCACCTCTTCAACTGTTGTGGAAAGTCCAATGATGGCCTTAGGAGATTTTTAGAATTAAACCTTTTCTTCTACAGTACAAGCAAAGAAGTATCATGCATCTAATAATCTGCATGATCGTGGTCTGCAATTTAATCTCCCGTCATCCTCTTATTGAGGCTAGCCCGTTGCATCATATGAACCAATGCTTGCACAACTTCAAAGATTGGAGGACGGAATCCTGGCTCAGGCTGAATGCAAAGAGCAATAATATCAGCAAAGTGTAAGAGGGATTTAGCAGGATAAATTCCCTTCGATGCTGGATCAACCATCTTGCCAATGCATAAATCTCATGAAGTTGAGGAGTATCCCATCTTACTAATGACTGCTCTGATCTTGTTCTTGAACTATGCAAGGGATTCCGGCCTGTCAAAAAAACTCAAGCATTACCACTCCAAAACTATAATAATATCTCTCTATAGTATAGATTCTCAGGGACATGACATATTGAGGAGCACTGTACCCAAATGAACCCAGCACCTGAACCTGATGCTCAGAATTTGGATTAAGGGAAGCAATTCCATAGTCGGATAGATGAGGGTTGAAATCGTCGTTAAGTGAAATATTAGATGACTTGAATTTTTTATGCACAAAAAGGCCCCCAAAGAATGAACCTCATATAACAAAGGGAAGAACTATTGCACCACTGGAATTGTGATATCGACCATGAAATGCATCATATAGAATCTGTATAGCAGCCAAAGGCTTGTTTCATTACCAACTACGTGTGTATGCTTCCTTCCCACCAAAAGTTGAATTCACAGCTCGTAGCCTATTATCATCAATCAACTATAGAAAGGGATCAATAATTTTATCTTTGAGCCTTGGCTGTACAGGCATAACAAGAGCTGAGCAATTGTATGTTTTTGGATGCAAACATAAGCATCTATGTGGTCAATGTAAAAAAATATTTATATGACATGGTCAGAATAAATAACTTGATCAGCTGCAATGCCTCAATGTCAATGTACAGAAAATTTGAATTAGTGCACCGCGGATTTGAAGTCCTGACATGAGAAAAACAATAAGGAAAGGTTGTCAGCTCTCTAAGAGTTGATAGTGCCATTTTCATGGGCCATATTTATGATAGCATCAACAGCTCTTCGAAGAACACCATTCACAACATGTTTATTGGATCCATTTGCAAGTCTTTTTAACAAAGAAACCAGACAGGAGAGATCACCCGCATCCACAATGAGTCGTTGATACTCTGACTTCACTGCAGATGCAATGCACAGTCAAAGCCCTGCCGAATCGGTGGAACATTAACGAACTTCAGAAAGAAATTTGATAAAATGTAGTTGGTAATACGGTTCTGCCTCAATCATTTTCCACATCCTCCTCATCAAATGCTTGAAAATTGGTCTTGACACCTTATGATGTTGCGAAAAAAATCCTCCACGCGTCCTTTCCATTCAGGATTCAAGCAAATAGCTCTTACAATTCGGGCCTCCCCTTTGAATGAACATTTCCATGCTGCAGTAAGGATTTTTTTAAATGTTCGAAAGTTCTTCTATGGTTAAGGGCACTCGACATGGTATCTCTTTTATCCACTTAGGCACCTATATTTCTGGTTAAATGGTCTTTTGTTAAACCCCTTAAACCACCAAAACCTATAATTCAAAAGATAGCAAGCCAACATCCAAAGTGATGGTTCTTTCAGCTGTGCACTTCAACAATAGACCTCTTGCTACCTCAAAATTTAAAATAAATTTTTGGACCCTTCTTATCTCTTCAAATTAGCAAAATGACGGTGCTATTTTGGGAGATAACACACCCAGTTAGTCAGCTATTCTCGCTACAGTGGGCAACACCTATAATTTTATTCATCGTCGTATTACCCAAGAAACCCATTTCTACATCTATGTCGGCCAACAATTTCCAAATCATGATTGCCAAGCAATGGTGGTTCTATGAAATGTATACACTATGAAAATGTGTAATCTCCAACTCCAAGGACTACCAATTCTAAAATGCATATGTTTTCCATTGACATGGATGGTTGCGACATTGTTGTGCCATGTAGATTGGCTAAAAAATTTGGGTCCCATTCTCAGGATTTTAAGAACTTAACCATGCAATTCGACCAAGAAGGCCACCAATATAAATACCCAGGCATCACCCCGTTCACCGAGGTCATCAGCCCATCGCATTGAAAAAGCTTCTCAAAAGGCTGGTCATTCTGGTGTCATTGCCCAACTCCATGCCATACAAGCCACAGACACCCCCAGTTCCCAAGACCTCCAAGCCCTCCTTTCTAAACATCAAATGGTATTTTCCACTCTCAAAGGACTCCCTCCTTCCTTCCCCTCAAGGTCTATGATCATTCCATTCCCCTTGTACCAGGAAGCCTTCCCCAATATTCATCTCAGATTAAGCACCCCTTTGCAAAATGAAATTGAGAAAATGGTCCCTGCATTCTCGACCATGTGTCATCCGGTTCTAGTAATGATCCCTTACTCTTTCCCATCACATGGTACTAAAGAAAGAAGGTTCGGAGAATGTGTCTTGACTTCCATGCTCTCAAAAAACTAACCATTGTGTAAAGACAAATTTCCCATTCTATCATTGATGACCTCCTGGATGAATTGGAGGGAGCTCAATTCTTTACTAAATGATCACTCGTGACTATCACTGATATGTATGAAAGAGTGCATATTCCCAAGATATCTTTCCACACCTGAGGGCACTCATGAGTTTTTGGTCATGCCCTTTGGTTTATGTAATCCCTCCACCTTCTAGAGCTCCTCATGAACCATGTCTTCCACCCTTTCCATCATTTTGTCTTAGTTTTCTTTGATGATATCCTCATCTATAGAAAACATGGACATACCATCTACCCATGTGGATCGAGTTCTCCATCTACTCCTCCCAAAGATGAACTTTTCCTGAAACAGCCTAAATGTGCTTTTGGTGCCTCAAGTAGAATACTTGGGTCATCCGGTTGGCAAGGATGGCATCGGTGGGATCCCACAAATATTGAAGGCGCAAGACTGTTGCACCTTCAAAGACTCTCAAAAATTCATACTTTTGGGCTTAACAGGTATTATCGCAGTTTGTTCAGAATTATGGCAAGATTGCAACAACTCTCACTGCCTTTCTCTCAAACGAATCTTTCACTTGACCCAGCTAACGTCTTCAAGCTTTCCAAACCTTGAACATGGCCATGCACACCCGTTTTGTTCCTTACTTCACAAAGACCTTTGTGTTGGAATGTGGATGCCTTAGGAAAAGGAATTGACGTTGTCCTATGCAAGAGGGTAGACCTTTTCCCTTTACCAGCAAACAAATGTCATTCTAAAGGAACTGGGGCAAACTCATCTATGGAAAGAAAATGTTACATCCGTGATGCCGTTGACTGCATGCCTCTTTTATCTCTTGGGGCAACATTTCCAAATTAAGATAGACCATTAAAGCTCAAAGTACTTCCCGAATGTCACATTTCCTCCCCGAGCAACAAAAAAATGGGTGATTAAACCTTTGGATATGATTATGAGATCATTTATAAGAAAGGCAAAGACAATGTGGTGGCGGATGCACTTTCCAGAAAAATATGAAGATGAACGCATCCCTTTTTGTTTCCATTATACTAGATTGGCTCCAAACTGTTCACCAGGAATGGCTACAAATCCCAAAAGATCATCTGATCTAGCAATTGTAGACCAATGCTCCAGCTCACCCAAGGTACTCATGTCTCTAAGATGACCTTCAATACAAAATTCGTTTGTATTTAAGTAAACAATAAAAATCTTAAATCCATGGTACTTTCTCGAGCCTATATGCTACACCTACGTTGAGGCACTCTGTGTTCACCAAAACCTATGATAGGTCAAACGTTATTTTTTCTCTCGATGGCATCAAATAGGACATCCATAAGTTTGTAGCTGAATGTGATGTGTGTCAATGCAACATGGAGAAATAGTCAAATCTCTAGGCACAATACAACCTCTCCCAATTCCACCCTCCCAATTCCACCTACTATTTGGAAAGATATATCTATGGACTTTATTACCGACTATCCCAAATCAGAAATAAATCAGTCATAATGGTTGTGGATCGCCTTTCCACTATGTGCCTCATTTTTTCACTCTTCAACACCTATTTACCGTGATCCATGGTGGCTCAAATTTTCATGGACTGTGTCTTCAAGCTTCATGGCATGCCGTGACTCTATTGTTTCTATCATGGATCACCACAAGCAATTTTTTGGCAGACCTCGCTCAAGCTTCACAGCACCTAATTGTGACCAAGACAATTATCTCCCTTAGATGGATGGTTAGACTGAAGTTGTCAACAAATGCTTGAAACATATATGAGGTGTTTTGCTTATGAAAAGAAAAATCAAGTATTCAATGGTTACCCTAGTTGAATGGTGGTACAACACTTCCCTATCATACAACTACACACATGACTCCTTTTGAAGCAAGATATGGAAAAAATCCAATTCTCTCAGTTCTTCATACTTACCTGGTGTCTTGAAGGTCCAGCGGTTGACCAAACACTTACAAATCGAGAGGATATTCTCCGTGAATTTCTCAAAGAGAATTTGGTCATGGCACAAAATCACACGAAGCAACATGCACATCAAGATCGCTCAACGTCATTTTGTAGAAGTTGATCAAGTGTTTCGGATCCAACCATACAAGCAAACTTCCCTCAAGGATCTAGCATTGTTAGAGCTAGCTACTTCAAATTTTATGGTCCTATACCATTCTCAAGCATGTGGGACAAGTCGCCACCAGCTAGCTCTCTGGCCATTCAAGTTACATCCTGTTTTCATGTTTCATTCTTAAAGAAGGTAATTGGAACTGGTGCCAATTCAAACCAACCTTCCTAAGTTATTTTGAAGAAGGATCCATTTGGCTACAAACAAGGTTGTTTTGAATTGAAGGTGAGTGTCATACAATCAACCATCAAGAAAGTGTCATTCAATGGAAAGATATAACTCTCACGATGCCAATTTGGGAACCAACTACTCATTCTCGCAATAGTTTCATCTCAAGCCTTGAGGACAAGGGTTGTTTAAGGGGTGAACATGTTAGGGTCCTAGCCCACACATAGGTAGAGCAATATATTCGATGTATTAAAGGTCAATATTAATAAGGCCTTTCAATAAAATAGAATATGAAAATGTAAGAAGACCTAATAGAAGCTTCCGCTTCTAGAAGATCTTCTCTGATGCTTCTTTTTAGTATAAATAGGAGTCGAGGGTATGAGAACCCTAGCTGAGATATTGTAGAGTCACAAGCCAACTGAGGTTGCCCTCAAGAGGCCTGTGAACATTTCTAAATCAAAGTGCTATTTCAGTTGTTTTTCTCATATATTTTTGTGTTAATGTGGAGATTTGTCGGTTATATTACTGCTATTCACCATTTCTAACATTTTATTTGCTCTCACATATTTATTATATCCGTATCTGGCAGAAAGTGCTTGAAATTTTATACATAAATGAATATGTTTATCATAAAATGGGCATATATAAAATAGTTTTGAACTAACATGTATCATCCCACATGCCTTTTTAAACAATAATCAACTAAGATCCACCATCCACCTCCTTAATAAAAGAATAAAGCAAAGGTAAATTCTTGGGAAAGGCATTTCATGTCATGTGGGGAATATAATTATCTCTACCAGGGCTTTGGATTCTCAGTGGAAGTGGAGAAAGGATTATGATATTGGGGTGTCTCTATTGGGGCTATGGACACTCAATTGTAGACGAGAAACACTATGACAACATGAATAATTAGCCTGAATCCTTAACATCTCTTGTATGTAATGACCTTTTGGCACTGCACTGGAATTTGAGGAATAATTAAGTCAGGAAAGAACTTCATTCTTTGGTTATTTTCGAGGATCCACCCATACACTTAATAACAAATGTTTTAATTATAAGTTGATGGAGTGCCCAAGGTGTTATTTGCAAGGAAGATGTTTATCATAAAATAGACGTATGCATATCTAAAATATTTTTTAACTAACATGTATCATCCCACATGCCTTTAAATGATAACTGAGATCCCCCATCCACCTCCTTCATAAAATAATAAATCAAAGGTGAAGTCTCGGTAAAGGAATTTTAGGTCATGTGGGGCATGCAAGTATCTTTACTAGGGCTATGGAAGCTCACTAGTAGTGAAGAAAGGCCTGTGACATCGAGTGTCTCCATTGGGGATATGGACACTAACTTGTAGTGAAGAAACACCAGAAGAACATGAATAATTATCCTAAATCCTTAACATCTCTTGTATGTGATGACATTTTGGCACTGCACTAGCATTTGAGTAAGATCTAAGTCAGAAAATAACTCCATTATTTGTCCTTGCAGATATGACCAATGGTCTACTCAAGTTGGAAATGAACACTCATTCAAATGATTTGAAGTGCAAGGTACAATCAAAACTCATTAGTTTGAAGCTTGGATGCTTTATCAAAGGTTATTTTTTCCTTAGTAGAATCGACAATTGTTTTAAAGCTTATTTGTGGAGATTCATGGTTTTTCTTAGTGTGTCGCCATTTCTTGAGCAAGCAACAACTTCCCCATATTATTTTTGTGTTCATCATTTGATGAAGACAAAAATGGATTGGGATCTTGCCTTTATTTTTTAGATTTTTGAGTTTTCATGGACATTTCTTTGATTTGATCACTTAACTTA
>SNQJ01S0157159.1:1931-22191 GCA_010110895.2 Picea sitchensis
CCTAGGGTTAGGTTTTTGGATGTCTTGGGTTTTTAACATTCCTGTTTATTTTAAAAGGCCTGCAGAGCCTTATTGTAACCATATTCTTGCAAATAAGCACAACCATCACATCTCTTCTCAGATATAAGCCGCCACCATTTCAACAAGCTTATTCTCCGCTGCATTTTACAATTTCATCTTATTTCCTTATTGAATATAAAACAGTTTTTACTATATCTCTGTTATTCTATGTTAAGCATATTTTAATAATCCGTATTCATTTTGTTCTGCTCATAAAATCCAGATCAGTGGTATCAGAGAGGTCTTCTCTTTTTCGTCTTAATTCATGTCCCCAACGAGGCCAGGGTACAAAGGATTGGGTCTCGAGCATGTTTCCCTTAAGGAGAAAATATCTTTTACGCCCAAGTGACCTCTCATGGAAGGAGAAAATAAAGATGAAGGGATAGTATATCCTTTCAAAAAAATTCTTGAGGAATCCCTCACACAATAGAAGAACGAGATGATCGATAGTTTCACACAAATCCTTCGGTGGTTACCAACAGGTGACTCATCTTCCTCGAGTGGAGGTGCCACCCCCTTCAAGGTACAAATCAACTTCGATATTCCTATATTTGAAGGTGAGATGGGCGCAGATGTTGTAGAAAAGTGGTTGAATCTACTATAAGGGTATTTTTATGTCCATAACTTTTTGAATAGAGAAAATATTACTTTTTCTCTCCTCAAAGTCGTTCCCCGTATCTAAGATTGGTGGGAAACTTTCTGTGAGAAAAAGGAAATAGATGAACCCTCATTATTTATAGTCACGGCCACCTGGGAATCCTTCAAAATGTTATTAAGGAACAATACTACCCTGTCGGAAGTTATAACGACTTGTATACCAAATGGACCACACTGCGGCAAGAAAGAGACCAACAGTGCCAAAGTTCACAAATATCTTCCATACCTTGCACGCCAAGCTGGGTATCAAATATTCAGAGGAACATCTGGTGCTCAAGTATCGTGGTGCTCTGCATAGATACATCTAGACCAAAATGGAATTTTTGGACATCTCCTCCTTGGGTGTAACCTATCAATATGACATCAAAAATGAGTAGAAGCTCAAACAAAAGACGTGGAAATTTGGGCATGGGAACCCCACACAACAAGAGCCAGGAAAGGGCAGCCCCAACCCACAAAACAAAGGATAGAGAAAAGATGGATAGTATCAGGACAACCAGTCCAAGCCGCAAGAAAATAAGGACACCGGAAATGCAAAGAAAGATATCGGGAAGTGATGTGACTTCCATAAGATCCCTTGGAATAACACTGTTGGCTGCCGCTCAAAGAAGTCATTGGTGGCTGAAGTGAAAGCCTTTGAATCAGATGCAATTTTTTACTCTGATCCAGAACCAGAAAGGGGAATACAGATCATTGACGTGGAACCCAATGTCACTGCTGCTACCACCAAGCTCCATCCTGGTGAACCAGATAAGGCAGAAGAAGGAGAGTGTCTCTTCCATTCACATATGTGGGTAAAAGGCACCCCATTGCACTTCATCGTTGATAGCGGTAGCCAGAAGAACCTCATTTCAGTAGAGATCATCAAATGGTTGTCCCTGCCGACAACCCCGCACCTACAACCCTACACCATTGGATGGCTCCGCCAAGGAAGTGATCTCTGCGTCAACCAACAGTGTTGACTGTCATACAACATCAATCCCTTCAAAAACGAGGTATTCTGAGATTTTTCTCCTCTCTAAGTTTGTAATGTTATTTTGGGCCAACCTTATTTATGGAAACATCATGTTGTATATGAGTCTAGGCCTCGTAGTGTTATTATTATTGTGAACAGTAAATTGTACAAGATACCCAAGGCAGTCCCTCATAGTTTTATTTCCTTGATCTCTGCCAAGCAATGTAGGAAGGTCATCTCTCAGACCGGGAAATTTTTCTTCTTCGTGATTCACTCTTAGAGTGAGTGAAATATTGCAGCCACATCAAGGGCCTTCGTGACCAATCTCTCCACACAACAGAAGTAATTGGATAAGGTTGTGGAAGAATACTCAGATATCTTCTCCTCTCCTACCGGGGTACCTCTACACTACCAGGTCAAGCATCCCATCGATCTAACCCTAGGTGCACCACTACCCAATGGGCCAGTCTACTGTCGCTCTCTGTTAGAAAATGAGGAGATCAAGAGGTAGATCCAAGAACTGCTCTACAATGGGCACATACATCCCATATCATCTCCTTGTGGGAGCCCAATCATGTTAGTGCAGAAGAAAGACGAGACCTGGCGACTCTGCATTGATCACCAAGCCCTGAATAAAATAACAGTCTGAAACCGGTACCTGATTCCCCGAATTGACAACCTCCTTGAGCAGCTCACAAGGGACAAATACTTCAGTAAGATTGATCTAAAGTCTGGCTACCACTAGTTCCCAATAGAACAAATAGATGTATGGAATATTTCCTTCAAGTCAAAAGAAGGTATTTTTGAATGGTTGGTCATGCCCTTTGGTTTGACAAATTCTCTAGAAACTTTTATGAGGATGATGGACAATATCCTACGACCTTTAACCAATAATTTTGTAGTGGTTTATCTGGATGACATCCTCATCTACAACAAGACTTGGGCAGAACAATTGCAGCATATTCAACAGGTTCTTCACACCCTACGACAACACAAACTATATGAAAACTTGGGAAAATGTTCCTTCGGCATGAATAAGGTCCATTACTTAGGCTACATCATTGATCAGCATGGTGTGCATGTGGATCCATCCAAGATCCAGGTCATCCGTGACTGGCCAGCCCCAACCACACTCACTAAAATTCAGAGCTTCTTGGGCCTCACCAATTTCTATCACAAGCTCGTGTTGGGATTCTCTCATATCGCATGGACCCTCAACCAAGTAACCAGGGGTGGTGGTAAGGAAAAATTTGTGTGGGGCATGTCCCAACAATAATCCTTTGATGAATTGAAGAATTATTTGTGCTCATCCCCAGTACTTTCCTTACCGGACCTTTCAACATCCCTTTGAGATCAAGACAGATGCTTTAGACTATTTTGTGGGCGCCATTCTCACTCAACACGACCACCCCATGGCATATCATTGTGAGACACTGTCAGATGTTTTTCATAAGTACCCTACTTACAACAAAGAAATGTAATCCATTGTGCAATATTTTCGCCAATGGAGACATTACATTCTTGGGAAGGAGACAATCATCCACACTAATCACAAGCCACTACAGTTCATGCAGACCCAAGGAAAATTATAGAATGACCACCATCATAAGTGGTCAACATACTTACAATAGGTCCACCTCAACATCAAGTATAAAACATGAAGTACCAACTGATTTGATGACTGGCTCAGTCGACCTCCATTCGCGGAACTAACCATGGTGCTAGACTCTTGGCCCCACCTCTACGAGACAGACCCTAAATTATCCACCACCTACCAAATGTTGGGCGCCAACTTAATGGTGGCTAATTTCCATCTTCAAGATGGCCTGTTGTTCCATATGGGCCATATCTTCTTTCCATCAAGCGAGCGGGTGAATCTGATTTTGGAATCTCACTACAGTTGGGTGGTAGAACACTTTGGCGTCGATAAGACAGTGGTAGTGTTGCAGAAAAATTTCTACTGGTCGAAACTTCGATAGGATGTCGGAAAGTATATCAAGTCCTACATCGCCTGTGCTATTTCCAAACCGACCACTAAGAAACAAGGCATGTACACCCCTCTTCCTACTCCTAACATGTCGTGGGAATCCATCTCAATGGACTACATGTCGAGCCTCCCATCCACTAAGAGGGGAAATGACTGTGTTTTTGTGGTTGTTGATCGCTTTTCCAAGATGGAGATTCTAGCTGCCTGCAAGAAGAACATCACAGTAGAAACCACTACCAAGCTCTTCTTTGAATAGGTATGGGTACATTTTTGGATCCCACAAACCATTATCTCAGACCATGATAGTCAATTCCTCAGTTCATTATGGTCGAGCCTCTAGTCATTGTTGGAAACCAAGCTCACCAAATCCACTGCCTTCCACCCCCAAACATATGGCCAAACTAAGGTTGTCAATCGGTTGGTTGTACATATCTTGTGCATGTACAATTCAAAATAGCCCCGCACATGAGATGAGATTCTTCCCTGTGTCCAACATAGCTACAACCGATCCCTGCATAGCTCAACTGGCCACAACCCCTTTCAGGTGGGGTTTGGATTCCAACCATTGGGCCCCATGGATGTTGCACTACCCCTGGCAACCACATTGGTTGAATCATCCCCTGCTCCACCAGAAGCTGACAAAGCCACCTGGTTCATTGAGCGGATCTAGCACATCCGCCAACAGGTTTAGGATATTCTATAGAAGTCTAATGCTAAGTACAAGCAGCACCATGATCAACATTGGGTGCCACATAAGTTTCAGGTGGGCGAGAAAGTTTGGTTGCATTTGCAGAAAGAACGCCTTACAGGGCACCATCGGAAGCTTCGCCCACTCCGTTATGGGCCATACACCATCACCAAGGTTGTGGGTGACAATTCTTTTGAGCTCAACATTCCCCCCTTCCTTGGTCTGCATCCAGTCTTCAACATGGCACTCATTTGGCCATATTTCCCACCATTATTGGACACCTCGGAGATAGAAGAGCAGTTGACACCAATAGATCTCAACCTCGACTACATGAAATAAGAATCCAATGATCATATTCTGTACACACGAATCAAGGGCACTCGACAGCAAAGAATCTATCTTTATCAAGTCGTCAAAGCAGGGCAGCTCTTGCACCAAGGCAAGTGGCTCACCTGGAACCAAATTCAGTAGAAATTTCCTCATTTGATGGGGGAAATCAACGCAATGGAAACCATTTATTCCTAAGGAGGGAGGATTTATTCATGTGGATATCGGTGTCCACCCACCTATTCCACTGGCTCAAAAAATAGTTTTCCACCTTGGCAGTTTTTCAGCAGTTTTTTGGGTTCCAAACTTCTGGGGTCGTTTTAAGGCCCTAAACAATGTTTTTTGGGGATTTGGGGACCAAGGGACTACTTGAGGCACTGCCTCGGCCCAGTCGAAAATTTTTATTCTCGATTAGACCTTTCCAATGGGATATCGTGCGCCTAAAACGGAGATCATATGAAAATGTTACGACCCTGGGAAGTTGATGTACTAACTTACCCAAACGGGGCCCACATGACTTTTGGCGCTTCATCTCCTAGGGTTAGGTTTTTGGATGTCTAGTGTTTTTTACTTTATATTTTATTGTAAAAGGCCTGCAGATCCTCATTGTAACCATCTTCTTGTGAATGGGCGCAGCCATCACATCTCTTCTCAGAGATAATCCGCCACCATTTCAACAAGCTTGTTTCCCACTGCATTTTACAGTTTCATCTTATTTCCTTATTGAATAGAAAACCAGTTTTACTGTATCTTTGTTGTTCTGTGTTAAGCATCTTTTAATAATCTGTATTCATTTCATTCTGCTCATAAAATCCGGATCAGGGAAGCACTAAGGAAGATATGAGATATGGAGAGGGATTTAGACGGAGGCTAGAAGAAGGAAGCAATGGACCCCATAATGATGGATGAGGAACAAACCAAGGAAATAATAAGTAAATCAGTAGTTATGCACAACATACAAACCTACCAGTATAAGATCAATAAGAAAAAGAGGGCAGTAGTCGAGCGAGAGGGATTAGGCAGTGATGAGGAAGAGGTAGAGTATCTCCATGCGACAGGGTAGATTGAGGAAATCTTGCATGCCACATATTAAGAAGAATCCATGAGAATCAGTTTGGGAGGTGGACCAGAAGTTCAAAATACTAAAAAGTAATTTGAAGTACCCTATTATTGATATGCAACATAGACATTTATTTGTGAACTCTTTATTGGCACATTTGAAGTATCCTTTGAGACAAAAAAGTTTCAAACCCAGGATAAGGCCTTCCAAGAAGCATTGCACTTATAGTAAAATCAATATAAGCATACAAATCCAGTTGTGGAAGAGTTGAGAGAAGACATGGAGAACTTGACATTTCAGTGGAATCAGAATAAAGGTAAAGAGAAAAGAGAAGATGTCTAGTGTACATTATGCAAGACAGAATGTCATCATAAGAATGAGTGTCCATTATTTGCGCAGTATATAGCAATAGGTATGCCAAACCCCTTATCTTCAGGAGGACCATGGTGTGAGATATGAAAAACACATGCGCATGATTCCTATCATTGTCCCATGATGCGGAAGTATCAGACAGTACCAAGGAGTACATTTTGTAATTTTTGCAAGTCAGTTGGACATGAAGACAAGGACTACAGAACAGTCCTAGAGATAATGAAGGAGAGGACATCGGATTCATATAAGGTGTAGGATGAATTAATGGAAACACAACCTGTGTATAAACCACAGTATAATAATGCGCAACAACCACAGTATAAAAATGTGCAACAATTTGCAGCGCCACCACAGTATAACAATGTGCAACAATTTGGAGAACCACCACAGTTTAACAACGTGCAACAGTGTGTAGCGCTACCATAGTACAATAATGTGCAACCGCAGTACAATCAGGGACCTCAGTATAATACACCGCGCAAAGATAAACATGGTAACAGAGGAGGTGGTCATGGAGGAAGAGAATTTGGAGGAGGTCGAGGACCATTAGTTTGTCCCAATTGTCAGAAACATTGAAATTATGCAAGAGATTGTCCACTACCACCTGCGACATGTATGTATTATCGTGTAGTAGTATTGTTGCGCAATAGACCATGATACAGAATATTGTCTGACACTGTTGACAAAGATACATGACAAGAGAAATCGGAATAACTAGAATGTCCAATGGATTGTTGTAGAAAATAGAGAAGAGGATGGAAAAAAGATCAGCGTAGTTACTAGAGATGGATCGAAGACAGGAGAAGATGCAGCAAAGAAGGATTAGGATCAGTACCAGTGGGTCAGGAAGAATACAACGCCTGAACAAAAGTTTGATGCGCACAAAGATAAGGAGGCATTCAAAGAGCCCAGACATGCGATTTTGAAGGAGAATATTGCGTCGACTTTAGGAACAAAGCCATTAGATGATATACCAATGTATGAAATGGCTCCATTATTTGATCAGACCAACAAAGAGCATCCTTCAGAGCAAGTAAGTAACTTAAGAAATTTTTTGGGGTCATGTGTAAAATTGTTGAATGATAAAAATTCTTTACAAGTACTGCAAAGTTTGTTAGAAAAGTGTAATTCGGGGAAGAAGGGGTACAGACAGTGAATTGGGTCCATAAGAAGAGAAGAAAAGGTATTAAATTTAGGTTGAATGCAAACATTGGAGATTTCAATGTGGGGGATATTATACTAGACCTAGCGTCTGAAGTCAATGTTTTTCCAAAGAAGACATGGGAAACTATAGGGGAACCTACATTGGGGTATTCACCTATCAAGTTGAAGTTAGAAAATCATCATAGAGTGGTGCCAATTGGAAGATTGAAAGAGATTCCAGTAGATATATATGGTGTGTGCACCATGTGTAACATCCAGTTCTACTAAGCACATTTTATATTGACTTATTCTTTGAGGACACTTGTGAGCAAGTGATCCAGTTATGATCCATTATGATTATGTTTTTCTTATGGGTTATGTTATGATTTCATTGTGATTATATGTTAATTTCTAAATGTATATATGTATCGACATGTATTATTGATGAGTTTCCCTAAGTGTGAAGGATGCATGACAGGTTGATGATGCATATGGCATCAACGAACTTCCTTGGACTCTGGATCGAGTTAGGGAGTCAACTTGTATTTGGTTTAGGTTTTGTTTATTGATTTACATGTATATATATGATGATTTCAGTATGTATGTAATGCATATGGATTATTGACAGTGTTTTTTTCAGTGGATGCAGGCTTGGCGACACTTGCTAATCCAAATCACATAAGGAGTAAAGGGGTTATGTGCAGAAACCAAACAGTTGAGGGAGAGGATTGACAACATCCATTTCATAGCCTACTAGCACTCTCGTTGTGTCCTGAACTGTAGGTTAACGATTACCTAGTTCGATAGGTCCACAATGTCGTGAGGGCAGACTAAGACAGACTCTCATGAATAATTCTAAGGGGTGTGCAATAAGGAAGAATCCTTATTCCTTAGAATCCCTTAGTCTCTCACAAGGTCGACCAAGTGGAGTGTTGAATCCAAGTGTCAAACAAACTTCCAAAACTAGTCAAAGGCGAATGGCACCCTTGGAGCATGGAGGTGCATCTTGAAGGGCATGTCGTGTAATCAAATTGTGAATCATAAAATATAGATGACCTAGAAAATATAACGAAATGTTTAGACTCCGTTAGAACAGAGTATTAATTAATCATTAAATTATAAGCTAAGAAATATAACAAGAGTCTAAGCCTAAGTATAATTCTAAGTCTAATAAAGGACTAAATTAAATATTAAACAATTTAAGGGAATTGAGATATAATCAAACTCTAAGAAAAGAGGGAATATGAATTAAAAGTTAGGTAGATACACATGTGTGCATGAAAATAATAAAAGGGATTTATAAATAAAAATAAAATAAAACATGAGAGAATAGGTTGTCCACATAAAGGATAATCTTGAGTCAATCTACCACTAAGCCTAACTAAAAGAAGACTCCCAATCCAACTCAAACTAAAATCTAGTTAGGCGACACAAAATAAATGAGGGATTGGGGAACTAAGGAACAACTAAGAGCAAAAATAGGAACACATTGAGGAATTTGAGATAAATTGGATTTTTAAATAAAATAAAAGAGGAATTACTTGTGTAACTTGGAGAGAGTGTGACACATGTACTGGGTGAATAATATTTTAATTAAATTATTAAAAATTAATTATTTATGCATGAGGGCATGAAACCTAATTCAAAAAATTTATTGTTGATAATGTGTTAAAAAAAACCTCTCCAAACATTCATCTTATCCTACAATTTAGTTAAGGATCTGGTTTCTTTTAAGGGTGTTAAATTCACAGAAGTTTTTGTTCAATTCATCGTTATTAGTGTTCAATTTTCATCATTCTCGAAGAGTGATAAGGAGAGCCTTACCGCTTAGAAATACTCTAATCTACACGTCTAAACACGGCTAGTGGTAGTGCTCAGTTTGTAATAAAAATATAATTTTTCTATATTTAGAAAGAATCTGGTTTATCACTATAGTAATTAATATTACAATTAAATTACTATATCCCCAACTATCGTTATCGCATCGTCATCCAGAATTTCTAGTCACATTCTTACACTCTCCTCCACACGTAGTCTTTCTCGGTCGATGGAATTTTGCTCCAGCTTAAGTCTTTTATGATAAAAATTATTGCTTGTACTTAATTGCTTAATTCGAATCACCCTTGCAATATCAATTCCCTCCTTACATGTGTGTGTTCATGAAATATATATATAATTATAAATTATTTGTATAATTGAATAGAATGAAATAGGGATCATAGTAGATCGACAAAAGTTATTGATGCTATATTAATGGATTATATATATATATATATATATATATATATATATATATATATATATTTTACTATTTGTGTGTTTAATCATTTGCACATTATATATTAATGATGTAATATTATAAAGATGTATTATTATATTGAAATTGTTATTGATTGTAGTCTATAATGATTAATATTAATTATTGCATCCTAAATGCTTACATAATGAATATATGTTGTTGATGGATAGTAAATATGTAAAATAATAATGGAACTTTATCTAAAATGGTGATAATGATATTATAATAAAAACTATGGAAATAGAGGTGGATTCTACGTTATCCATGTTAATAAGTGAACCATTTTGACTCGTGCAACCTTAAGCGAATACGTTAAGTTGATTATATATGATCGTCTTCTTGTTTATCTAGATAGAATTCACTTTTGGTTTATACGTTGAGTAGTTCTCGGCAGAAGAAAACCTTTTATTTAATTGTTTACATTATTGAACTTAGTTATGTTTGCAATTTACTCAAGAAAAAAAACTATATCTATACAAAAGGGAAATTATAAAACTCGTAATATTATTTATGTTTACTCATTTTTAGATCTTATAATAGGTCGCTACACCATGGCAGACTTTGAAGTCATTGACATAGTAGAAAATACTTCTCCATATCCAACATTGTTGGATCTGGATTGGAATTTTGATAACCATGTTATTCTTAACTTTGAGACCAAAAAGATGATATTTGAATCAGGTGAGTACAGATTTATTGTGCCATTGGGTCCCTCAGAAGGAGGAAGGTATGTGGAACCTGTGACATAAAATTTTATTACAGAAGATGTAAATCAATTATATAGAACTATCGTGCGTGAAGAGGATTACATCATGGAATGTTGAGTTGGAGGAGTATTAGTTCTTGTGCCTCAGAATTGACAAAGGTTTCTATACTTTTAGATAAGTATGGATCATTAAAATTTCCCTTAATTCTGACTAGGCTCTAGAAAAGAAAAATTGGAATTTCCATGTCCTTCCTATATTGACACTTGTTTCAAGGAGAATGCAAAAAGAATGATTAATATGAGTTTATATGATTATAAAACTAAAGAATGGAGTGGAACACATGAAGGTCCTGATAGTTGCACTATTTAAGGTGGGGAATGCCATCAAAGTTGGTAATGTCAACACGACAAGTACTATAGATGTTGCACAAAGTTATTTTGTTGGAATTGTCCTCAAAAGTTACATTAAAGTAAGTATATTTTTATTTGAATTTTGATTTTCTCAAACAATAAAAATTTTGATGTTTGAACAGTTTTTAATATATTCATTTTTTGTTGCATAAAATATAATTTAAAATAAATATTTACTATTGTATGCCACCAACTTTGTGATATCTCAATTAATTCTTAGTAATTCAAAGGTTAACATAAACATATTTTAATACATTACAACATAAATTTGTTATAATAAACAATAAATATGACAATAAAAATATATCAAAACCACATCTTATGTTTGTTCGCCTATTTAATGTATTTTCAATATGGTGGTTGTAAATGGTTGTTAACTTTTCATATCCAACATAATTATAAAATGAAGAAAAAAAAACACAATTTTCCATTATAGATACCCATAATAAAATGACACATCCACAATATAAATGTCCAAACAAATCATTTACAAATTAGTCTTCATTGTCATCGCCCTCATTATCTTCCTCGTTTGACATTGTAACATTGTTTTTCTCAAAAAGATGTTTATATCTCGGATCATGTCTTATTAAGAACCACCAATCCCCATCCAACACATCTGGGTGAAAAAACACTTGG
Source organism: Picea sitchensis (assembly GCA_010110895.2). Lineage (NCBI taxonomy): Eukaryota > Viridiplantae > Streptophyta > Pinopsida > Pinales > Pinaceae > Picea > Picea sitchensis. The sequence goes on from SNQJ01S0157159.1 coordinate 13,236, forward strand.
TTGCAATTTTTTGGGAAAACATTAGGCTCCTTACTTTCAACCCACATTTTTTTAGATTTAATACATACTAGCCCACTATCGTGATCTTCCTTTACATTTATCGAGTCGAAGGTATCCCACCACCTGCAACAAAAAATGACACGTTGAAATGATGAGAAGTCCACTTGCATGATCTCTTATATATTTCCAATGTAACCTAACTTCCCCTCTATCAAGTTTTCATCAGAGTGGCTAGCATGACTAGATTGGTCGAACTCAACCTCCATTCCACAATCTTGTGTGATGTGTCCATCATCAACATACTTAATGCAAAAATGATGTCCATATGCCCACATAGATGGGAACAAATGCACCTGTAAAAATGCAAACAAAGGACGGTGTCATATGTCTAATATTCGAAGCATTAATAAAAACATAATACATGTTACAATTCAAATGTGAAATATCATAAATAAAACATCATACTCAGAGATTTTATTATAAAGTTTCTATACTCGATCCCTATGTTTAGTGCATCCATATCTTCTCATGTGGGTTACAACCGGACACCGCATATTTCTCTTGCATCTGGTCAACTGCCCAATTTTTGGGACATATTTTTGGCATTTTTTTTTAAATGATCAAGATAAGGCATGCTTCTACCATTCAACAATCTTAATGCTTTCTTGTCACTGCCCCACTTCCTTCTTTTCTCTTCATACAACATGACCCATGGTCACACTGTATCCACGTTGTAAAGAACAAATTTATTGATGGCATTCATTTCTAAATTCCCTGATGTATATGAAATTCAAAATGAATAGCATGATATCAAATATATATTATTAACTTAAAGAATGAATTTATTGATGGAATCAAAATTTCTAAATTCGTTGATGTATAAAATAATTCAAAAGAAATAGCATGGGATGAAATATATATTATCAACTTCAATGTAAACAATTTCTCTATACTAAATTGAAAAAATTTAACTGACTAACTCTTTATCAAGTGATTTTTTTTCCGTTCATTTGGATTATCTCCCCTTCCCTTTTTTCCTCACCTTGATTTTCGTACCAAATGAATTCCCCTTTTGTGTCATCAATTTGCTTGATCTACTCACTGGCATAATATAATGACTTATCTACTATGTACCCCTCTGTCATAAATCCCTCTAGCTTTTCCCTTTGTCAAACAAACCCCTTCATTTTTTTCATGTACCTCTCTAAGAAGAACATCCAACAACATGATATCACCCCAGCTAAGTCAACCTAATCAAGTAGGTGAATTAGAAAATGGACTTCCAAGTCCATAAAACTCGTGATCATTTCCTCCTCAAACATACAAACAATCCCAGTTATCTCTCGATGCTATCATGGAATGATAGCCATATAGATCTCCCTTGATTTGATCCAATGTACAAATGAAGATAATTTTGATATGGCACATCGCAATTCCTAGGGGAAGTCGTGGTTCACACAACCACGCATGAGAAAAGGATAATGACACTACAAAAAAGGAACACGCATCATTAATTTCCATAAAATTGTGAGTGTATAACATATTTTTATTGACATTAGTATAGAAGAATAATAATATATTCAACATACATACCCTTAGAAGGTTCAAATGGTCATTTGATTTCAACCCCTACAAATTCCCGTCTATAGTGAAGCAATGTCGTAGAGTCGACCCATATAAACAAGGTGCCTTCACACCCAATATTAAATCCTTCTCCATAGAAAGATCATATTTCTTCAAAATGTATGGGACATAACCTTCTTTAAAATACCAAGAGGGACCAACCTATTCTCTAGTTTATTTTCTTTGCCAATGTCTCTTTTTAGTATTCAAAGCAATGAGATATGTCTTAACAACTAATGTGTCAATTTTATTCCATGATATGTGCCTCCATAAAGAAGATGAAAGATTTTTTTTAATATATGCATGGGATCTAGTAAGTGGCCAATCTTAAGATTCTCTCAATATGGAGCTCATAAAATACATATTTCATTTTCATCCCAATGGGAATTTTCTCAACATAGGTGTCAAAAAAATTAGGATCATCAAGCATAGCTTACCCATTTGAATCAACAATTATTCCATTTCCTTCTCCTTCTCTGTGTCATATTCCCTATTCTAATCTGCTGGTGTCAATATTTCAAGTCTCTGGGTTCTCTTTGGTTTACCATTGAAAGCAAATTCATCTCTTCTATAAGGGTGGTCTTTTGGGAGGGATACCCTTGAACAGTCATACACCGACTTTCGTAGGTGGTTGGACCACCTAGCCTTTATAGAAGGTCCACAACATTTACATCCATAATACCTTTTTACTACAAGACCTGCAATGTTATCGTATACATAACATGTTAGTGTCAAAAATATAGTTGCACCAAATGAAGTATGCCAAATAAAATTACAGATATAAACAACGATGAACAAAGTTACCAGAGAAAACTCCTAGTCTTCGATAATTGTGCATGGTGTACAAACATATTCCATACAATGTAAAGGACCTCTGCATTGGGATGGGTTTTGATACATCATATACATGTATTCATTCCCATAATTTATTAAATTCATCGATCAATGGTTGGAGGTAGACATCCATTCTCTTCACTGGTCTTCTACCCGGGATGATATGAGCCAACATAAGATGTTCATTCTTCATGGACAACCATGGGGGGATATTTTTGTTGATCACTACCACTGGCCAAACAGAAGAGTTGGTGTTTTGGAGGGAATACGGGTTAAATCCGTCCATAGTTATGCTCAATTAGAGGCTATGTACTTCATCCTTGAATTTATGAAACCATGTATACTCTATATGCTTCGTGTTTATTGAATCTGTTGGGATTCACATAACTCATAGCTCACTTCTATGTGAAGCATGCCGCCCTTGCAACATGGCTAATTGTTTGCAATGAAAGAGCCTTTGAATCCTTGGAATTATAGGCATGTGCCACAATATCTTATGAGGAGGACCATGCGTCTTACCCTTGTTTTTTATTTTATGGTACATGCCATGACCACATTATGGACATATGTCTTTGTTTGCATATTTGTTTCTATATAGAATACAACCATTCAAACATGCATGGTATGATATGTACTCAACACCCAACATTTTCATTATTTGCTTTGCTTCTACGTAGTTATCGAGCAAGAGATTATCACTTAAAAGTACCTTATTATCATTGTCGTTAAGCATGAATAAAATAAACCCTTTTCTTCCTTCATTGTGTGACAATATTCCTTAAACTTTTAGGGGAATTAATGGTTAATTACCTCAAAAGTGTCGATAAACATGCGTCTGACATACCATACATTGCTTTCAAGTTGTACAATAACATTGTACTTGTCCCTAGCTAGGTAGACCTTGCAAACCCCTATACTGGACCAAATAGAGGGGTGGTGGAAGCATATTTCAAGTTTTTTTATGCTTCCTCTCCAAGATCTTTTAGTTTAGTGGCAAGCTTGTGAATTGAAATCATAGTGGGGTGCAACAGTAGATGGTGGATAGGTCACTCGTCATCAGAATCCTGATTGTAAAAATATTGAACATTACATCGATAATATTAGTAACACAATGTTTTTAATATGTTCAAACATTATACCAAACACTTATTAGAAGCATGGACATTTTTTTCCAAATAATAAATATGAAACCAACCCATTTATAAAACAAATGTTGAATTAAGCAATACATTTACATTAGTTCCGTTGAAAATCCAAAAATACAATTACTCAATCATCTTTTTCTTACACCCTACAAGGTTTTCTACATAAAAGAGATCAAATTCACGGTATAATAATACCATTGACCCAGGTTGGTTTCTAGAAGATGGCATGTTAGGATTGGTAGGGTAAGGAAGATAACCATTTCCATCAATCATATGCTTGCAGTGTATTTCTCTTTAAAAGAGATTGCGTAATTTTGGTACCACGAGAATATCTTCAGCATCTGAACTCGATCCTGAATCATGATCCTGCAAAATTCAATGAACAATTATTAAACTACACCTGCATACATAACATAATTTCAATGAGATAAATGAATTATCAATAAAATTTAGACGTACTGCAATCGGCGTGAGAGAACATGAAGGAGTTTCAAAGATACAAAATGAGATGGAATCTGAAGAATTGGCCATTTGATATTATAATTCTTTTTTTCTTGAATTTGAGTCAAAACCGACATCTTGGGTAGCATAGAACAATCTAACCTCAAAAATAACTTCGAATAAATTTTATAAGTTGACAACACACTTAAAAAATCATTGATTCTTTCTACAATATCATTTCTTTTTTTCGCCCAGCTATACAAGAAACCTCAATATGGCTTTACAAAATCTGAAATAGTTACTCGATCCCTAAAAATATCATCCTCTAATATAGAAAATGTGAATTTGATGCTCTCTCTCTCTCTCTCTCTCTCTCTCTCTCTCTCTCTCTCTCTTGTTGGATCTCTTTGTCCCTCCCCTTCTCTCCCTATACCCTGCCCTCTCTCTCTCTCTCCTACATCTACCCCTCTCTCCCCCTCACTCTCTCACTCATTGTATCCCATTCCCTCTCTCTCCCTCCCTCTCTCGCACTCTCTCTCCCCCACCAGTGTGTTTTATCATATAACGATGCATTGGTGCATGTAATTAAGAGAAGCACCAAAGACTGACCTATGTTATTTCCTCCACAAAGCAAAACCTATGAAAACTTTAAATACGAATGTTTGCATTTGCATTGTGAAAATTTAACTATCTTACGATGCATTATTACTTACACACCACCTCGGTACGTTATTAATTACACTTTGCACCAGTGTGTTTCGAACTATATAGCACATTGACAAAAGCACATTAGAAAAATAACACATGCTTACTATCAATAATTTGAAATTTGTTATGAAACTAAATCAGTGTGTTATACGTACACACCGCACCGATGTGCTACTCATGGCATAGTGCATCAAAAATCATAACTTTTGAAAGAAAAAAAACAGCGCGTGCATTTATAATCAATGCGTCGAAATATACAATGAAAAAATGGTCGATAATTTGAGTTTTTGTGTTTATAAAGGAAAACATTATTCATTATTTTATTTGTTTGTCAAAATTTAGAAAGGATATCTATGCAACAAAGATTTATCAACAAATATTTCAGAGGGGGTGGATTTTTTTTGAAAAGCCAAATTCGAGGGGGATTACTTTATATCACATAGAAATCTACAGAGGAGAAATTCCAAGTACATGATTTCATTCTATTGATTATATTGATCATTCTCCTATTTGATTCAAACAATTTTCACTATATTCCCAAACAAAAAAAAGGGTTTCATAGATACCTTCAGTATTGGAAGCCCTAATTTCCTTACTGTTTTTTTCGTTCTCCTCCTATATTTCACAAGAATTATTTTTAAGAAAAATTTGTTTATAGAGTTTGTTTATTTATATTTAGGTGCTTCCTATCTATTGCAATGAAACCACTCATTGTATTGGATCCCAAACCATCCTGTCACTGTCAGTTTTTTTTAAATACCTTTGCGGTGACCGATGCACTCTATACATAGTAAACCTACTATAACATATTTTTTTGTAAATATCACCACTTTATTTCAATTCAAAATATTATTAAAAAATCATGTTTGCAGTCAGTGGTGTGCATTTTACCTAAATACGCATTAGGGCGCATTGTTTACAAAGTGCATCGTTGAGTTTAAAATGGAAAAATTATTGTTTTTATATGGAAATCGTCATTTCTTAAATGTGTTCATTACTCGATGATGCATAATAAATAGTACTTAAGAACTCATGCTTTTATTAATTCATAAAGCACTAGTTGAATACAAAAAATTATAAAACATTGTAAATTTCGCAATGACACTGTTATATTGTACTACATCGATGCATATAAATATTTGTTATGCCTCAGTGTGAATAATCTTAATATATGCAAAGAGATATTATCTTAAAAAAAAAAAAAAAATTATATCTTTTTTTTAGGGAAATTTTGAAAATTTCAAGGGACAAACAAGGGGAAAACCAAGACATGTTGGTAGGGATGTCCAAAAAAGTGTAGAAGAAGATGTTAAAAGAAGTGAACATAAGTGTATTGCAAGAGGAGCCATCTCAACTACAATGTGCATCGAAGGCATGTAATCATTTACTTATTCTTTTATGTACATTGAATTTAAGTATCGCATGAAATACTAATTTCCAATTGTTTTGTTGCAGAAAAGAAAAACAAATAAAATCCATTCAATGCATAAGACAGGACGATGAGGAATAAAAGGGTTGATTGCAAAATTTGTGAGTATTTACATTTTCTTCCTTTCTTAAGATTTCATGTTTGTTGTGATATTTATATTTAAATAATTAATTTACACTTGTTCATGGATGTGATACACTTGAGACTGTGCCCACTTGACCTCTTTAAAACCAACCTGTGGCATAAAACTCTGATGGGTATTGGGCTTACCTTCAACACAATCTGGAGGTGACTTCTAGTGCTAACATTTATGACATCGTTGTCAGGGAATGAATTGAAGACCATTCCCTGGGTATAACGACAACGAGCTTCTGATTCTGAAGGTGCATCAGATATCAGAACCATTGAATATTGTGCTTGCACCTGGAGACTCCACTGAGGTGACTCCACTGTCTCAAATCCACTGTTTCAGTGTGGATGTTTCTAGCTACACCTAGTAGCCCTTGGGAGAACAAAATGAACAAATCTGGTCTTTGATGGTGAACAAAGACCAGACACAGTCTTACTGCATATCATTCACCTAGTGACTCCATGGTTGAAGAACCGGTTGGTGACTCCACTAGTTCAAAATGGACAAGAACTTGGCTCGAAGGTTTTCTCCTTTCAATTTTTTTGTTGTTCCTGGCTTTCCTAATGTTGTTCCTACTCCAAACGAATGGGGCGATTTTATACCCATATTTAGAGAGCCTCTAAGGCATCCTGGTACATTGAGTTTTTTTGTACATTGAGGGAATCTACGACGATTTTCTGCCCATATTTAGAGAGCCTCCAAGGCATCCTGGCATTATGCGGATCCAAGGCATGAAGGAAATTCCACTCGATGTACTCGCTGACAGGCTCATAGAACGAGTGGAAAACTCCAAAAAAATTGTAACAGACAACCCGATTTTCTCCACAGTTGCTCACAAATGGCTGAATATCTCTGGTACACTATATCTGCATATGGGCCACAGATTATCCCAAGTACATCGAGTGGAATTTCCTTCATGCCTTGGATCCTGGTACACAACCTACTGGCACACATTCGACTGGTACACAACCTACTAGTACACAAACTACTAGTACACCACCTACTGGTATGTCGAAGGAATATTGGAAGAAGTTGGACAGAAGAGAAAGGAGTAATATTAGACTCTTCCTGGCAGATTCAGTGTTGTTGAATGTCTCAAGAGAATCTACAGCCAAGGAACTATGGGATATGTTAGGGAATTTGTATCAATCAAAGTCCCTGGTAAACAAGTTATTTCTTCGAAAGAAGTTGTATCATCTTAGGATGGAAGATGGATATTCTATGACAGAACATCTAAATGCCTTTAATACTCTGGTAATTCAACTGGTATATGTTAATATTACGATTGCAAAATAAGATAAGTTTATTACTTTTTTATTTTCTTTGCCAGACTCTTGGGATAATCTAGTTGTAGAAATTGGTAGTACCACTCAATCTACATTGAAGTATGAGGATGTAGTTGCATCCTTGTTATCTGAAGAGATGAGGCAGAAAATCCTGGATAGTCATAGCACATATGATTTATTTGTAAGAGGTCATACCCAAGAAAATAATCCTAGTAAGTCTTCGAGGGGGGAGATCTAAATCTAAAGGTATATCTAAGTCTCTAGGAAAATATTTGAGGAAATGTTGGAAATGTGGTAAAACAGGGAATTATAAGAAAGATTGCAAGTATAAGAAGGTTGATAAACTGAAGGGATCTGATAATACCTCTTCCACAGAGGCGAAAAAATCCACTGAAGAAGGAGGTGATGTTTACCTGGCAGCTACAAGTACACATGCAGATTGTGGTGTATGGTTAATTGACTCAGTTGCGTCATATCATATGACTCCTCACAAGGAGTGGTTCTGTGAATATGAAAAATATGATGGTGGTGATGTATTCCTAGGATATGACTCGACAACCAAAATCATGGTATGTGAAATGGTTAAGTTGTTTCTAAAATATGAAAGGATTAGAACTCTCCCTAGGATTTTGCACATTCCAAAACTAGCCAAGAGCCTAATATATGTAAGTAAGTTGGATGATGCAAAAGTGGATACTGTATTGGGAAAGGGAACTTGCAAGATGGTATGAGGAGAAATGGTGTTGATGAGGGGAGTTCGGTGTGGAACTCAGTACAAGTTTTTGGGAAGCACTTATACTAATGGGTGTAATAGTTATGTTATCCCTAAGTAGAGAAATAAAGAAGACAAGACCAATATTTTCCTTGGAAAGAAGACCATGTTGTGGCATCAAATACTGGGGAATATTGGAGAAAAGAGACTTCAAACACTACACGATAAAGGTATGGTTGAAGGTATGTCTAATTGCACTCTGGATTTTGATTTTTGTGAACATTGCATATATGGTAAAAATAATCGAGTAAGATTCTCATATGTTGCTACAAGAGAAAAGGGGATCTTAGAGTTGATACGCAGTGATGTGTTTGGACCTGTGCTTATTCCATCACTAGGTAAATTTGTGTATTATGTTTCATTCATAGATGATTTCTCAAGGAACACATGGATTTATTTTCTTAGAAAGAAATATGAGGTATTTGATAAATTTAAAGAGTTTAAGGATTTGGTAGAAAATCAAACAGAGAAGAAAATAAAGGTATTGAGTACAGATAAAGGTGGAGAATTCTACGGAAATGAATTCGAATAATTATGTAAGAAGTGTGGTATAGCAAGGCATAAGACTACTCCATACACACCTCAGCA
>SNQJ01S0157160.1:0-11538 GCA_010110895.2 Picea sitchensis
TGTGTATATGCTCTTAGTTGAGGCTATGTGGAAAAGAAGAAATTGCATTAACCGAGTTTCCTCTATGAAACATTAGTATTTTTTCCTTCTTACCATACATTTTACTAGAAGGTATAATGACACATATTTTCAACTAGATTCAATTGAAAATTGGAAAATGAAAGTTAAGATCTAAATACAGACCTAAAGGGAAAAAACCTAAGTCAAATTAAATAACATAACATTAAATTTTAAAAGAAAACAATTATATAGTAGTATTGTATTTTGGTAGCATTTTCCTCATTAAAAAGTAGCAAATTTTGTTTTAAGTATTTTTTAAAGCGAAAAAACACACATTTATATCTAAAAAGAAACGTACAAATGCTCATAAAATGTATGTATTGTTTTAAAAAATATTGAATGTTTTTTCAGAAAAAAAAAGTAAATATGCTTTTTAAAATTCTTAGTTTTAAAGTTACAAAGTAAATTTGTGGCTTTATGATCTAGTGTTTCTATAATAACATGTATGCATTACATACAAAATACCTGTCGAGTTAAATAACAAAGTAAGCAATATGAAATTTAATCTAACATCCAGTTCCACTGAGCACATTTATATTGACTTATTCTTTGAGGACACTTGCGAGTAAGTGATCCAATTATGATACATTATGATTATGTTTTTCTTATGAATTATGTAATGAGGTCATTGTGAATATATGTTAATTTCTAGATGTATTTATGTATCGACAGGTATTATTGATGAGTTTCCCTGAGTGTGCAGGATACATGACAGGTTGATGATGTTGGTGGCATCAACGAACTTCCTTGGAGTCCAGATTGAGTCAGGGAGTGGACTTGTATTTGGTTTGAGTATTTGATTTACACGCATGATGATTTCAGTATGGATGTTATGCATATGGATTATTGACAATGTTATTGTCAGTGGATCCAAGTTTGGTGATGCTTGCTAATCCGACTCACATAAGGAGTAAAGGGGTCATGCACAGAAACTAGACATTTGAGGGGGAGGTGTGGCAGCGTCCCTGTCATAGCCTACTAGCACTCTCGTCGTGACCTGAACTGTAGGTTAACGATTACCTAGTTTGAGAGGTCCACGATGTCGTGAGCACACACTGAGGCAGTCACTCATGGGGAAAGCTAAGGGGTGCACAATAAGGAAAAATCATCATTCCTTAGAAGCCCTTAGTATCTCACAAAGTCGACTAAGTGGAGTGTTGACTCCATGGTTTGACAAACTTCCAAAACTAGTCAAAGGCGAGTGGCACCATTGGATCATGGAGGTGCGTCTTGAAGGGCACGTCATGTAATAAAATTGTGAGTCAATAAAAATCTAGATGGCCTAGAAAACAAAATAAAAATGTTGATACCTTGTTAGAATATAATGGTTAATTAATCATTAAATTATAAGCTAAAAAATCTAAACTAAGAAGTCTAAGCCTAAGTCTAAGTCTAAGTCTAAATAAAGGACTAAATAAAACATTAAATAAGTTAAGAAAATTGAGATAATCARACTCTAGGAAAAKAGGGAATAAAAAAATTTAAAGGTTGAGTAAAATGCACATGTGTGCATGAAAATAATAAAAGGGATTTATAAATAAATGAAAATTAAAACATGAGAGAATAGTCCACATAGAGTAGCATCTTGAATCAATCTATCACTAATCCTAACTAAAAGAAGACTCCTAATACAACTCAAAGTAAGATATAGTTAGGAGACACTCAATAAATGAGAAATTGGGGAACTAAGGGACAACTAAGAGAAAAAATAGGAATACATTGGGGAATGTGAGGGAAAAAATCTTTTTAAATAAAATAAAAAGAGAAATTACATGTGCAACCTTGGGAGAGTGTGACACATGTATTGGGTGAATAATCCTTTAATTTAATTATTAAAAATGAATTAGTTGTGTATGAGAACAAGTGTCATTGAGAAATTTTCTATAAAAGAAATGGAGAAGAGGGGAAAAGGATCTCACCTTTGTTAGTATTGTTATGATACCAAATTTTTTTTGACTAAGTTTTACTTGTGAGAGTTGGTTTCCAAAGCTTGAAAAGAGTGGAAGCTCTTCCTTGCGAGGCAAGTTTTGGGGTGCTATTGTTTCTGGTTTCTTGTGTGTGGCCCCTTTGTGGCTCGGGGGGATAAGGAGGAAGAAGAGTAACCCTAGCATTGGCTGGGAGATAACGGTGAAGATGTTCGATTATCAAGATATAGGATGTGGTGCAAGAATTAAGCTGGAGATCGACAGTACATTCAACACTCACACTTTTACGGTATTTAATATTATTATCAATTGTTACAGTTTGTTTCAAATTGTTATAAATGATCTAGTAAAATGATAACGAAATTATTGGATATGCAATAGTATTGGATCCATTAAGATCCATGTTTCCATAAGACTGTTGTATCATGCAAGTAATTTTGGTACACATTTTAAACTGCTTTATTTTTCTTTACCATTAGCGGTACTAAAATTTAATTTTATTATTAATCTATTATCTATTAGTCGAACGCCTTATTCAAGTTAATAGTTGGATTTAGATAATAGGGTAAAATTTAGGAAATCACTCATCTCTATAGATTTGAAATTTAAAGAAAAAATCGGATCCCAATTGTTGGGCAACAGAAGCCTACAGACAACAGTACAAGAGAAACAATCATGCATAGAAAAACAGTCATACAAGAGAACACAGAGATTACGTGGTAAAACCCTCTAACCTCCAGAGGGAAACATTAGTTTTAACTAAAACCCAAGAATACTATATTGTTGAAAACAACCGTGAATTAGTTGTCACATTCCAACAATCTCCACCTTGACAACAATTAACATGATGTCGTGCCATTGTCCATTCATCACCTGCTTGCAAGCTAAAGATAGGTGATACCGGTGCTTTCAAAAAACCGAAGCACCCATTTCACTGCTTCACCTGGATTTTCCATGTGACCACTGACAACTCCCTGCAAGTGAAATATCTAATCTTATCTTATCATCGCAAACATATACTTTCTTCTAGCATACCATACACGAGACCTGTCTTCTTTCTTCTTCATCACTTGGACATAAACCTGAAGAAAGATTCTACCGGTTTCACCTTAAATTCATACCAAATTTCTGAGTGTCTTTTCCACGCACTCACGTTGTGATAACCAAAACACACCTTTAGTCTCGTCTCTGTGTATTCCATGCTCAAGATTGTTTTGTTGCTCCCAAATCCTTCACCTCGAATGCCCAAGCCAACTGAGCCAAACCATTGATCGTAACCATGCTTGTGCTTGCTATAAGCATATCGTCAACTACTTAAACACCAAGATAGTGAATACCATAAACACAATGGTTACATTCACTTCTTGTAAATCTTGGCTCACCATGAAGGAATCAACTTCTTATACAATTGCCTGTGTGCACTCTTCAGGCCATACAATGAATTCTTGAGCTTGCAAACAACTCTTCTATCGCGATCCTGAGCACCTTCAGTGCTCCACCTTGAACACTCTGTTCAATACCTTCACCATAAAAAGACAAAGCCAACCAAGTGAGCTTGACACTAGCTCACAACTTTCAATGGAGTCCCATAGCTCTACCTTAACATGAACATTTCCTTGACCAAAACCAGCTAAGCCGACCATGTAAGCGTTCATCGCTCACCTCCGGGCCACTTAATAATGGAGTTACAACTAGAATTTAAGCAGGCTTCATTACATGCTATTACATGGACATAAAATCATGGGAAACTAACATGACCCATAACCCACCCCCTATCACCTAAGTCTACATCTAGAATTAACCAGTTGAAAAATAGGGGTACGCATGCCTAACAAGGTCTTACATCCATATGCCCATTTACATGCAATAAGTTTACATTACAAATCCATCAAAATAAATGTTCATATGTTAACATTACCGTTGTTACACCTCGAGCCTTCACCTCTTGAAAACATAGTAACACAAGATAAACTTATCATGAAGTAAGTGTGGAAAAACAAAACACCCCCTCACCATCAAAAGATTACCATAAAATGACAACCTTTACAACATCAATGGGAGGAAAAAATGATTCTATGCTAAATTTTTGACCCAACACAAAATGCAATTTAAAAAAATATAGCATATATCATACTTAGTCTTTTTCCTAAAACAACCTACACATATATGTCAAGATAATTTATCCAAATCTTTTTGGCATCATATGATCCAAAAACTTGGCTCTTGGGTGTTTGGTCCCAACCACATGTATTCACACAATGATATCCGACATGATATGATTGGTATGCCTCTTTGCAACCCTTGACCAGGCCCACACATCAACCCTTAAGATCATGTTCACGCCAGAGTGATCTTATTTCACAACGCCCATCCATGACTTCCACCTCAATCTTGACTTTTATCAGGTATTCAGGAACTCTTTAATACAATGATCTCTCTCGACAGCTCTCCCTTCGGCCTTAACAACGATCTGCCTTTGCCATGGCATGCGTGTCTTCTTTATGTAACCTGAGGAACTCATATCAAGCATGTATATTAGCAACTCCCGTAGACTCAAGCTTCACCCCTTCATTCTCTGTCGCCTTGGTTAGTGAATATGCAATTTATTTTTACCTGTCCTCTTTGGCACAGCCAGCCAACCGCATCACCGGCGTCCCTGATGCCAATGCACCACATCGGTGCTGCATCACTACTCTGGCTATGTGCAATATCTAGTAAAGCTCCATTCCCAACACCGTCGTGTCCATGACCAACTCTAGGAGAGTCCGAACAAGGGTAACCAATATTGGATTATCCATAGCCCGCACCACTGCTCGAACTGGCACCTGAAGACTCGTTGTCGCCAAAAAAACAAGTGATCCAGCTACCTCGACCACTGCTTATCTCCAAAACTCAACAGATTTGTTAACATGAAGGTTTGAGGGTTGATCCAGTGCATCAGTGATCCATGGCGATCTACTTGCTGCCTCTTGGTCACAATTGACCTCTCTAATGTAGACTTCAATCCATCAACATAGCCTTCTTAGAAACTTGTTTTCCTCTGCAGCCTCCCCACGAACCAAGGTTCGAATCCTTGGTATCCCGCGACCTCTTACCTTCCACGACCTCCTCCATGGCCAAATCTCTGTCGACTCCTGGCATCGACGACGAAACCTATCGCAAGGGAGATTTCTCTTTAGCCCCAAAGGCTCTGAGTGCAATCATCCATCTCTCTTCAGCAGCCACATGCCAGAGCCCTTCTCTTCACAGCCCTAGAGCCTTCGTGTGCAATCACCAGGTAGTCTCAAGTTGGTCTGTTCACAACTATAGACCTCTTGGTTGCAGCAATGTAGACCAGAAAGATCACGGCCTCACCTTGATCTATGTGAATTTTCCTTTTATACATTTCTGCAACTACCCTTTGACGGGTACCAGTATGCTAATAACATGAGCTCTCTCAAGGTGGAGTTGTGTTGCAATATCGCCACCTCGCTTGGCCTCCTATGCACATTGATTACTAGATTTTGGCCTCGGTCCTATGCTCATCCTTCGAATCTGCATAAAAACTTTCTATGAAGATTGGTGTTCCCAGACCCTAACACCTCTAGGCCAGATCACAATTCAACAAATCCACCATGATATCCTACCCGAGAACAAAGTGTAGGTTTCAACAACCTCTGCCACTTACCAAATCTCTAAAACCTCCACGAGGGCTTTGATACCCTGGATCTACATCCTTGATTATCTGATACCAATTGTTTGGCAATGGAAGCCCACAGACAACAATACAACAGAAACAATCATGCATAGAAAAACAGTCATACAAGAGAACACAGAGATTACGTGGTAAAACCCTCTAACCTCCAAATGGAAACATCCATGGGACAATGGAAGAATCGATATATTAGCAGAAACTAGGAGATTACAACCATAGCTTGGCAACCAGACAGCCTCGGAGAGGGCTTGAAGCCCCAACTCAATATTTTTCTCTACGTGCTACATATTTAATCAATTTCTCCTTCAGTTACATAAAACTGAATACATTGAATGCTGCTCCTATTCTTGCTAATTAGTTTTAACTAAAACCCAAGAATACTATCATGTTGAAAACAACCGTGAATTGGTTGTCACATTCCAACACCAACTTCGTGGAATCTGAACTCACTTTTCTCATGAAAAATTGCGCAGACCATCAAGCTTTTAAAGAAGAAGACTGGTCCTATAGGTTCTAAAATATTTCTTTTTACGCATCTATTTTTCAGTTTAAAAGATTCAATTAGTAGAATTTTGAAGAGCTTTCTTAAATTTTAATTATAAATTGAGAATATCTCTGTCATACCTAAAGCACCTCTTTCGGCACCGATCGGTGATCTTGGTTGGGCAATCTTAAGTATTTTCTTCCTGACCAGGGATGACTTTAAGGATGGAAATTTATTTTAAAATGTAGAAACCTTGTCGAATCTTACTAATCTTTCATATGCCAACTATAAATGTTTGGCAATATTTTTGTAAAAATATTCAAATTTATAAGGATTTTATATAGTTTGTATAAAATTTTGGCGATTTTTAAGGTAAAATAATTTTATCCTATAGAATTTGGGCGAATAATTTTTAGAATGGCGAATCAGTTTTTGGGAAAAACCATGGAAAATTAGCCCATGAGCGAAATTTATCCCCTAAAATCATCCTTGTTCCTGACTCATTATGAGGAGTTATTTATGTAGTGTAAACAAAACAAAAAATCGTTTCCTCTTTTACGCCTTTGTGCATCATACCTGGAAACCTCTCTTAGGTTATATACCTAAGATATTTTATCTAACTAGGGGTTGATTCGGGTTCAAGTGTTGCTCCCCAGAGGACACCTCACTCATTCTGGAATCAAGTTGGGTGGTTGATGCTGGGAGCCTCATGCTAAAGCGATGGCAGGTATCATTCAACCCTGTCAAAGAGTATTTTCAGCTACGTCACCTGTGTGTGATTCTACTAGGGTTACCGCTTCACTGGTGGAACAAAAGGGCCCTCACAGAGATTGCAAATGGTCTCGGACGTTTCATTGCAATTGATGAGGTGGCTCTCCAGGATGGGGACAAGCATCTCTGCCATGTTTTGGTGGAGATCGACATACATGCAGGACTTCCAGAGTGTGTTGAACTAGAATGGCATGGCTTGATTCGCACACAGTCTTTGGATTTTTTAGGGGTACCTTTCAGATGCTCCTAGTGTAGATAGAATGGTCACTTATGTCGAGATTGTCAAGTGAATTTTTTGAATGACTTTTCATCAGAGTATTCTCTGCTTCGTCAACCAACAAGTAATGATCACTTGGACGTATCTTCAAGTGGCTGGCATTTGAATGTTCATGGAGGTGGTACACCTGAGGTTATCGAGCTTGACTCCAGTTTCACTGGTAAGTTAAATTCACTCTGCTCGTCACTCTTTTTATCTCTTACTTCTTGGGAACGCACGGCATTGGATCACTCCTTGGGTAAGGCCTCACCATCTCTTCCAGTCGAAACCCCGGATGAGTCTTGAGAGATGGAGTCTCTTCCTTACTTATTTTCGAGAAGACTTCATAGCCCCGGGGGGGGACAGCCTGAGTCTACTATTGTATGCCCTCCATCGGTGATCCCTACATCATCTATTAATGAGATTATGGGGATAACCAAGGGAATACATGCTTGTTTTTCAACTGTAGATCCCTAACTTCCATTTTGTGAGAGGGATCGGGCGGGCAACATTCCGGCTCCGAAGTATTTTGTTGAGAACTCTCGTCTGGGTTCATTTGGGGGGACACCACACTCATCGGGGTTTATGCATTCTGAGACTATCATCTTATCATTTGACCAGACTGATAGTCGAGTGGAGGGTCATGGTACTTTGAAAAATGGGGATAGAAGCCTTTCTATGGTTCTTGATGCACTTGTGCCGACCTTTCATGAAATTCCACAGTCGTTAGCTCTTCCTACTTACAAAGGTAAAGAACTCATCACTTCAACTGGGGAAGCTAGTTCCTCTTGGCCAGTCAGTATTGAACCAGCGACTGTGGGTTCAAAGGGTTTCGTTTGGTCAAAGGGCTTAGGGTGCGAGCTGTCACCTATAAAAACACACAGTGCACGCAAATGAGCGGAGCTTATAGTTAAGGACCTGGATATGCTACCTTCATCTGATTTTGAACTTGGGGTGCTTAGAGCCATTAAATCCCTAGCATGCCTTAAGTCAGGATCCTTTTGTCCTTGAATATCAGGGGATTGGGAGGTTCCCATAAACTGGCCTATGTTCATCGTATTCTTTTTCAGCATCATCCGGATATTTTGTTGTTTCAAGAGACCTTACTGGATGATTTTAGGGCTCGAACTTTTATAAACAGACTTAAACCTGATTGACACTCAACAGCTATTAGTTCGGCTGGTAGATCAGGTGGTCTGTTGGTAGCCTGGGACCTGGAAAAAAAAAATTTAAGTCCTTATATATGCTGTGGTGGAATCTTGTGTACAGATCACAGTTTGGAGTTAAAGGTTCAACTATCTTTTTTAAATATCTACGGGTCGTGCACTAACAGAAGATCATTTTGGTAGAAAGTTAAAGAGAGGGGACTTTTATCCTATCAGCATTTGATTGTCACAGGTGACTTTAACTTCACCCTACAGGAGGGCGAGAGTTGGGGCTCGACTGGACACTCAGATCCATTGGCTCATTATCTAAAAGACATTTTCACTGAGGGAGGGTTGGTGGACATTCAACCCATTGTCTTTACTCTGACGTGGCAAAATGGACGCAAGGGAAAAGAAAATATTCAAAAACGTTTGAACAGACCTTTTGTTTCTTCCGATTTGCTAGGGAACGTGTCTCGTTATAGGGAATGGGTGGGAATGACTTTTGTTTTGGACTACGCCCCAATCATTCTCCAACTTGATGGTGCCTATCAACATAATGACTATCCTTTCAAACTAAATGCGGGATGGCCATGAGAGGAAAAATTTTCTAGGATTGTACGAGAAACATGGCAGGATCCAAAATTCCTACAAGAGGCAGGTTTACAAAGACGCTTAATATGGAATTTAAAATGCCTAAAGATGGGAATCAAGAGATGGAGCAGGCAATTTAAAAAGAGACTAACACAAAAATTGGATGTGTTAGAGGAAGAACTACAGTTTATGTATCAAGACTCCTTTGTAGATTCGTTGAATGTGGATCTCTCTGATCAGATAAAAGCTAAGGAAAGAAAGAGACTCCTCATACTCAAGACATAGGAAGAGGCATGGAGACAGAAAAGTTGGGCCACATGGTTAAGTTGTGGGGATCGCAACACAAAAAAATTTCATCACTATTCTAGTGATCGAAAAAATCGCAAGCATATCTGGGACTTACAGTGAGCGATAGGAAAGACTATTTTTGGTCAACATGATCTCAAGGAGGAAGCTATAAAATATTTCAAAAATTTGGGACCGCCAACAGGTAATATCACAAGAGATCAAACTACTGTGGAAAATATCTATAAATCTATTGTTACAGAGAAAGATGCATTGTTGATGGATAAGTCGTGCACACTGGTAGATATTCATAGTATTTTAAAGGCCTTTTCTAGAGAGAAAAGTCTGGGCCATGATGGATAGACTGTGGAGTTTTTTCTCTATTATTTTGATCTGGTGGGGGAGGACCTCCTGGGCATGGTCGAGGAATCAAGACAGACGGGCGAATTTATTCAATCTTTAAACTCGACTTTCTTAGTATTAATACCAAAAGAAAACAAACCTAAAAATTTTGGTGATTATCGACCTATCTCTTTATGCAATCTCTATTATAAAATCATAGCAAAGTTGGTGGCTAACAGATTGAGACCCATTCTTTCAAGAGGTCTTTCTGAAGAGAAATTGGGTTTCTTACATGGCAGGCAAATTCTCGATACGGTGGGCACGACATAGGAATGCCTACACAACATCAAACAAAAAAATCAAAAGGCGTTAATCTTAAAATTAGATCTCAAAAAAGCTTATGATTACATCAATTGGTATTTTCTCCATTGCATTCTAATAAAATATGATTTTAGCCTAGCCTCTATTTCATGGATTATGAGCTGTGTCACTTCAGTCTCATATGTTGTTCTAATCAACGGGGAACCATCTTCCTTTTTTTGTAGGGGCAAGGGTCTTCGTCAAGTACCAAAAGAAAACAAACCTAAAAATTTTGGTGATTATCGACCTATATCTTTATGTAATCTCTGTTATAAAATCATAGCAAAGTTGGTGGCTAACAGATTGAGACCCATTCTTTCAAGAGGTCTTTCTGAAGAGAAATTGGGTTTCCTACATGGCAAGCAGATTCTTGATGCGGTGGGCATGACATAGGAATGCCTACACAACATCAAACAAAAAAATCAAAAGGCGTTAATCTTAAAATTAGATCTCAAAAAAGCTTATGATTACATTAATTGGTATTTTCTCTGTTGCATTCTAATAAAATCTGGTTTTAGCCTAGCCTCTATTTCATGGATTATGAGCTATGTCACTTCAGTCTCATATGTTGTTCTAATCAACGGGGAACCATCTTCCTTTTTTTGTAGGCGCAAGGGTCTTTGTCAGGGCTTCCCATTGTCGCCACTCCTTTTCATTTTAGTAATGGAGATTCTGAGTATTCTCATTAAAATGGAGGTTGAGGCCGAAACACTGATAGGCATTAAAATCACTAACTATACCAAGATTTTACAGCTACTCTTTGTTGATGACATGTTGATCATGTCTAGAGCTAGAGTGGAAGAATGTTAGGGTCTTAACCCGCACATAGGTAGAACAATATATTCGTATGTAATAAAGGTCAATATTAATAAGGTCTTTCAAAAAAATAGAATAAGGCGGATGTAAGAAGACCTAATAGAAGCTTCTGCTTCTAGAAGGATCTTCCGCTAGATGCTTCTTTTGATAGACATATTTAGTATAAATAGGAGTCGAAGGTATGAGAACCCTAGCTTGGATATTATTGTAGTAGAATCCTGCTCAACTAGAGGTTTCCCCCTTGAAGAGGCCCGTGAACATTGCTTTCAGAATCAAAGTGCTATTTCTATTGTTATTCTTATATCATTTTAGTGCTATTGTGGTGATTGTTCTGGTTATATTGTTGTTATACTACCATTTCTATCATTTTATTTTTGTTCTGCATATTTTTATATCTGGTATATTACAAGTGGTATCAGAGCACTTTCCTCGCCAGAAAGTGTGGGTTAAATTTTTTTTCAGGGTAGAGACATATTCCAGCGTCTTTAAGCCACAGAGATCTGTCGTTACACACATAAACCCACAGTTGAGGGATTCATACACGTAGGAAATACAAGTGGTACTTAAGCGCACATTTGTTGGTCACCCTTGTAACCCCTATTGGTACCCCTTCGAGTGGTAGCGCATCAAACAGCACCTGTGTACGGATCGGCCTAGATTACCTGAAGCCCTCTTTAGATAAATTGATCGACCGCCTGACTGCTATAGTGCCACCAAGAACAACACTCGGGAAGATACTCTCTAGTACCTGGGTAGTCGGGTAGTATGGATAAGGGTACGGTCTATCCTCCTTAGTTAGTGCCCTG
>SNQJ01S0157162.1:8712-20862 GCA_010110895.2 Picea sitchensis
ATAGTGACTTCTTTAGCTTACAAACCAGCTCTTTCTTTCCCTTCACTACAAAGCCTTATGGTTGCTTCATGTATATTTATTCTTCCAGATCCCCATGTAGGAATGTTGTCTTCACATCTATATGTTCCACTTCAAGATCAAAACCAGTAGCAATAGATAAAATAAATCTAATAGAAGTTAACTTGGAAATAGCAGAAAAAATATCACCAAAGTCAATCCCTTTACTTGGGAATAACCTTTTGCTACTAACCAAGCTTTGTATTTCTCCACTTTTCCTTATGCATTAAACTTCTTCTTAAACAACCATTTGTTACCAACAGATTTTCTTCCAACTGGAAACTCAACTAGATCCCATGTCTCATTCTTATCCAAGGCATCTATTTCTTCAACCATGGTCTTCTTCCAAAGTTTACGATCCTATAAATTCATTGTTTCCCTGACAATTATGGGCTCATCATCAGTAATAGATAAATCAAAATTAGAACGAAAATCAGGTGGACTATACCTTTATGTTTTCCTTCTTTCCCTCACTTATCTCTTCAATATTGGGGTATGAGGTTCTTCTTCTTCTGCTTCATCTTATTCAGTTGATTCATATTTTGCATCATCCAACTCAAACTCTATTTTCTCAGGTTCTTCTTGCCTTGGTAGGAATTCTTGTTTGGAAACATCTTTCACCTCTCTAAAAACAACATCCCAACTGTGAACAGTCTCCTTAGTTTCTGGGTTACAAAGATTATAACCTTTCACACCATCTTTATAACCCATAAAGATACACTTTTCAGCTTTATTATCCAACTTACTCCCATTTTCCTTTGGAACAAGTACATAATCATCACAACTAAACACTCTGAGATGTTCAAGAGATGGTTTCTTACCATTCCATACCTCGAGTGGAGTTTTATCATCCAACACTGATGAGGGTGATCGATTGACCAGGTAACATGCTATACCTGCTACCTATGCCCAGAATTATTGTCTTAACTCGGCACCACTAAGCATGCTCCTTGCTTTTTCCATCAGTGTCATGTTCATCCTTTATGCAACTCCATTCTGTTGAGGTGTGTATGGAGTAGTCTTCTGCCTTTCTATACCACACTTCTTATAGAATTCTTTGAATTCATTTCTGCAGAATTCTCCACCATTATCTATCCTCAATACCTTTATTTTCATGTGTTCCTTGAGAAATCATCTATGAATGAAACATAATACATAGATTTACCTAGTGATGGAACAAGCACAGGTCCAAACACATCATTGTGTATCAACTCTAAGATCCCCTTTGCTCTTGTAGCACCAGATGGTAATCTTACTCGATTATGTTTACCATACATGCAATGTTCACAAAAATCAAAATCCAAAGTGCAATTAGACATACTTTAAACCATACCTTTACCATGTAGTTTTTGAAGTCCCTTTTCTCTAATATGCCTCAGTCTTTGATGCCATAGTATGGTCTTCTTTCCAGGGATAGTATTGGTATTTTCTTCTTTATTTCTCTGCTCAAGGACAACAGAATTGTTACACCCGTTAGTATAAGTGCTTCCCAACAAATTGCACAGAGTTCCACACCGAACTCCCCTCATCAACACCATTTCTCCTCGTACCATATTGCAAGTTCCCTTTCCCAATACAGTATCCACTCCTGCATCATCCAACTTGCTTACATATATTAGGCTTCTGGCTATTTTTGGAATGTGCAGAACCCCGGGGAGAGTTATAATCCTTCCATATTTAAGCAACAACTTAACCCTTCCACATCCCATGATTGTGGCTATCAATTCATCTACTAGGAATACATCACCACCATCGTATTTTTCATATTCACAAAACCACTCCTTGTGAGGAGTCATATGATATGACGCACCTGAGTCCATCAACCATACACCATGGTCAGCATGTGTACCTGTAGATGCTAGGTAAACATCACCTCCTTCTTCAGTGGATGTTTTCACCTCTGTGGAAGAGGTATTATCATATCCCTTTTGTTTATCAATTTTCTTAGACTTGCAATCTTTCTTATAATGCCCTGTTTTACCACACTTCTAGGATTTCCTCAAATATTTTCCTGGAGACTTAGATCTACCTGTAGATTTAGATCTCTCCCCCTAAGACTTACCAGGATTCTTGTCTTGGGTACATCCTCTTACAAATAAAGTATTTTTGCTCTGACTATCCATGCTTTTCTGCCTCATCTCTTCATATAACAAGGATGAAACTACATCTTCATACTTCAATGTAGATTGAGTGGTACTACCAATTTCTACAACCAAATTATCTCAAGAGTCTGGAAAAGAACATAACAAAGTAATACACTTATCTTCTTCTGCAATCGTAATATTAATAGAGACAAGTTGACTTACCAGAGTATTAAAGGCATTTAGATGTTCTATCACAGAATCTCCATCTTCCATCCTAATATGATACAACCTCTTTCAAAGAAATAACTTTTTTACCATGGACTTTGATTGATACAAATTCCCTAACTTATCCCATACTTCCTTGGATGTAGATTCTCCCAAGACATTCAACAACACTGAATCTGCCAGGAAGAGTCAAATAGTACTCCTTTCTCTTATATCCAACTTCTCCCAATCTTTCTTCGACATACCAGTAGGTTGTGTACTAGTAATTTGTGTACTAGTAGGTTGTGTACTAGTAGACTGTGTGCCAATAGACTGTGTACCAGGATCCACAGCAATCCATTGTTCTTTGTCTACAAGAAGGTCCTCCATCTTGAGATTCCATAGCTCAATTTTTTTACTGTTGAACTTATCTATCTTGAGAAGAGCTCCTCATTCCTCTTTCTACACTCGAATCATTGTTGCAAAATCTCCCACTGAACCTAGGTTTATCACAGACCCAAGATAAACTTGATCTATCAAGACTGAGCCAAACCCTTGGCAACAAAGGCGTCCCCCTTAACCACATGTAAGTTTTAAACCTATGAAGTAAATCAATGCATACAGATTCTTAATAAAAACAAAAATTAATCAATGGCCCATACACATAGTACACAAAGATTTACGTTGGAAACCCTTAACCGGGAGAAAACCATACTTCCTTGGTGTCGCACCTTTCAAATATTCTTTGTATTAATTTCACCATTCACCATACACTATATACAATATTTTAGGTATTTCATAGCCACCAAAACCCTAATCCCTTAATCCTATATTAATTTAGAAAACCGCTAAAAATAGAAAAACTGCCCAAAAAAAAAATTGGGGGCGTTTCCCCAAGCTAAACACCGCACATAATCAGGGGGGGAACCTGACCCCCCCATGAAATCGCTCAGCGCACATGACACAACAGGCGAAGGAAGTTGGGATTTTCAAACACAGTTGTCAAATCTGACGTGCCCACACACACATGCAAAAAATATAACACATACCCAACAACCTATTCTCTTATCTCTTTTCTTCGGTTATCAAAATGTAAATAAAAAGGAATGGGCACTCTCTATGGAGTTTCCTATGATGTTGCGGGGATGCTACAAAATCTTTATTGTAACATCCCCGCTTTCAAACCCCAAACTAGTGATGTATATCGTAAATGTAATATATGGTCAAGGGCTAAGCGATGTAATATGTAAATGATGTAAATTGAATATAATGAATAAAATGTATAGCCAGTTGCAGATGAAAACAGATGAATATTTGGGGGCTCAGTTTCCACAAGAGAGGGAAGGGGTCCAAGGGGGAGAGTTTACCCATGTTTATTAAACCAAACTATTTCTTTCTAAATTATCCTTCCCATAAACCTTCCATTATTTGTTGAGTGTTCTAGAGCCCAATCATTGAATTCATGTAAGAGGGTGGGTGTGAGAAGCCACATCCCATAGTTATTGAGAGCATGGGGGTTGAGTACAATCAACTTCAAGATGAGTGTAAGTCAAGCAAGCAAGAGTAAGAGGGGAAATTCATATGGGTAGGAGACCAAAATTATAGATTTACATTTTTGCATGGAGAGTTGTTTTTACATGAATTATCTGGATAACAAAGTATATCTGAGTGTTGAATCTTGAAAGAAGTTGTTGTCTGCACATTTGGCAGATGTTTGAAGCTATAATCTCGTGGAGAAAGAGGTTGTGTGCCTGTGAGTAAAATTTTGTTCGAAATTCGTTAAGAGAAGCAAGAATGTTGTTGTTGGGTGAATTCCTGTTGCAACTATAGAATTCTTGAGGTCCTGAAAAAGATATTTCTTGTCCAACCTATGTTGGAAGCCCTAGACAGGACTGGAAAGTCATGGGGGACTATGAGCAGTGAAGGAGGATTCCATCCCTTGGGTTGTGCAGGTTGTGGGGAAGATAGTTAGTGGACTAGAATTAGCTTTGGGAATTGATTGTTGAGAGGGGAACATAGTCAACCTTAGAGACCACGATCTCTTGTGCATTCATATCCCCAACTCGGGGGTGACTTGTTGTTGAGAAATAGAACAACAAGTCTACAGTTGGGAGGAACTTCCATCCTCTGCAACGGGTTTAATATTTCTTAAGATAAGTGTTCTTATTTGTTGTGTTTATTTGTGTTAAATGTTGATATAGTTGTTGTGCATTTTACTCTGAGTTGGTTATTACTAGTTGTTGTGAGTATATTGATGCACACGAATTTCCATTTTTATGGTTGAATGATGGTGTGTGTATCTAGTTGTTGTTGTACACAATTAAAGTGGTTTCATTCATGTTTTTATTTAGTGTGGATAGTTGAATGAACTTTAATTTCATGTTGTGTATTATTTCCACATTTAGAATTGGTAGCATAAAATTAGAAGGGTTGGGATCTTCATGAATCCTTTGGATGCTCGTTGAACCAAAATATCACTTACCAACCATTCTTGGAAGGCTTCCTCTACCCATCCTATAATAGGTAAGGATAAGGAAAAGAGGGGTCCTTCCCCCTTGTATTGTCTTAATAAAGAATTAGTCACCACATTTTCTTTCTCTTTCTTATATTTTATCTCATAACCATACCTAATCATTAGTGTCCCACTTATGCTACTCCAGTGACAATAATATTTTTTCTATAAAATACTTCGAACTATGATGATCAGACTTGATCTATAAATTCCTCTCGATGAGATATGGGTGCTAGGTTTCAAATGCATGAAGGATGGCTATCATTTCTTTGTCATAGTTTTATTTTATAAATTGCAATCACACAAATATTTATTGGTGAATTCCAAGGGATGCCCTTCTTGCATCAAAACCACATCAATCCCTCTACCCAAGGCACCACATTCCAAGACAAAGATATTGGATAAATCTAGCACTACTAGGACTCAAGTAGAGAACATGGCATCCTTCAAGGTTGAGAAGGTATGTTTACCAGCCTCACTCCATACAAAGGCATTCTTTTTTAGCATGGTTGTTAAGGGAGTAATAGTTTTTCCATAATTTTTCACAAACTTTGTATAATAGCCCATAAGTCCTAAGAACCCATGAAATCTCTTGAAGGACTTGGTGTTGTGGATAAATTTGTAAATGCAGACATAAACAAATATCCCTAGTTCGAGAACCCAAAACTAGAACAAAACAAGACAGAACGCACCCCTTTCCTTAGATTCAAATGAAATCCAAAAGGATAGAAAACTCTTACCATTTTAACTGATGTTTGTCCTTATTGATTGTAGCTCTAAGCTTGATCCAATGCTTTTAGAAACAGAGACCTATAAAAAGGATCAAACAGAACCAGTGACAATAACATACATACATATGTTTCAATGAATCTATGTAAATAGCCAAGGAGAAATACAAATAAAAAATCATTGAAAGCCTTTATTAGGAAAGTAAAATGTATAATTGTATTAATAAATCAAGAATCATTTTACAACCAAGCCTTGGCATTGACAAACTCCTTCCAACAGTTCAATGTTCCAGCACCCAAGTGGCCTCCATTAATTCCATCACCATCTCTTGAACACTTTAGCCCAAATCTCGTAGGACCAAAATGAGGTTCACAGACTCTCAATTACAAACCAGGAGCTATTCTCAATTCACCATTATTTTATTACTCATCACTTATTAGCCTTTCCCTTTAGAAGATGCCTCCATTTATATATTGGAGAGGAAGCCATGAGGAGTTTAGAATGAGATATTAGGATCTCACTAAATCAAGAAAGATGGGTGAGATCCAAACTGATTGGAAAACTACTCATCATCGAAGTTTCTCTTCTAGAAGCTTCAAGAATTTCTTCTTTTTTTAATGTACAAAGGTTGTCGCACCATTAAACCTAAGCAAATAGAGACATTGTCGCACCTTCCATTGTTGCATCATGCGACAAGTGAAGTTGTCACACCTTGCTAGAAATCAACAAGCGACAACTTTGCAATTTAGAGATTTTTTAGAGTTGATCCTTCCCAAGAAGACTTTCTCTCAGTTTTCTTCCAAAGTTCTATGCTTTATATGTCAGAGAATAGGTAGTATCACTTGTTGCGACAAAATTTTGTATAACATTTGGGGCGGGGACAATCTTGCATACAACTTTCTTGCAATCTACTCCCACCCCATATGGACTAATAATGTGACCCATGTTTTCAACTTCTCGAGCCCCAAAAGTGCATTTGGAACACTTGAGGAACAACTAATGGCCTCGCAGGAGTTGAAAGGGTTTATCAATATGCTTGATATGGGACTCTCATGTTTTTTTGTAGATTAATATATCATCAAAGAATACCAACATAAAATTATGTAAGAAGGGTCAAAAAATCTTAATCATGAGGCTTTGAAAGGTGGATGGAGCATTGCAAAGTCCAAACTGAACCACTAAAAACCCATAATGACCTTCACGTGTGTGGAAATTTGTCTTAGGGATGTCCACCTCCTTCATCTATATTTAGTGGTATCATGAATGAAGGTCCAATTTACTAAATAACTTGGCTTCATGAATCTCATCTAAGACATCATCAATAACTAGAATGGGAAATTTTCCCTTGATGGTTAACTTACTGAGACCCTGAAAATTAGGACAAATGCATAAATTGCTCTTTATTTAATACCATGACCATAGGTGAGTAGTAAGGGATAGTATTATGACATATGGCTCCACCCCTCTCATAGTTATTGGATCATATTTTCTATTTCATTCTTATGTGTAAAAGGATTCATATAAGGATGCACATTGGGTGTTCGACTACCTAGAACAAAGGGGATACCATGGTCATGTTCACCATGTGAAGGGGGTAAATTGTGGGGATTTTAAAATAATTTTTGATGTTTAGTCAAGACCAACTGCAAATCAGGGTGAATCTCCTATGGAAGGGTATCCACTACTTATATGGTGTTGAACTAGGCTATAATTCTTAAGTGTCCCCTCTTCAATAACTTCTCCATAATGAGAGCTAATAATTTCAAACGAACTTGTTGTAAACCCCTTGAGGGAATTTAAATACCCTTCCTTAGTGAAGCTCATGTATAAGTCCCTAAAATCCATGGTTGTGGGTACCAAAGTGCATAACCATTCTACACCAAGAACTACATTGAAGCCACTCATTTCAATTGAAAATGTGTAATATTTAAGATGATACTCTGTTGAAATTACTAAGACAACTGAGAAGGAGGGTGAATCAGTTGTTACTGTGCTTAAACAATTTTAAGTCAATTAAACCATTTTTAATCTTTCTCCAAGTGACCATCAATATTATACAGCATATGAACAATATAAATAATGAGCATCAGTCACACATAAGATATACACGGAGACAGATTTTCATGAGGAAACCCATAAAGGGATAAAACCTCTTCTTATTTGAAATGATAGGCAGTCTTTAAGGTTATGTACATCATCTATAGTTGAGCACCAACTCAATGTGAGGCTACTACCTCTGTTTTACAAGCTCCAACTTGTTTGAGAGCACCAACTCTCTGGCTTCTCTAGCACCCACTAGAAGGAGTCACCAACTCCCTGAGTGTTCCGGCACCGATTGGATGGAAGCACCTACTTCCACTTATACAAGCACCAACTTGCATATAGAAAACTTTGTGTTTTCCCAAGCACCACACTGCCACCCTATTTTCTAGCCACAACTAGATGGAAGCTACAACTCCCAATATTCAAGCATCAACTTGAATATCAGAGGACCATAGTCCTCCCTAGCACCACCCTACCTCCCCGATTATAAATAAATGACTAAATAACCAACAAAACATATATATCAATTCTTACCACTTCTTCATTGTTCTGCAATTCCTTCTGCTCTGTTCATACTTGGCTTGACTTGTTGTCTCTTTCTTTTTGATCTTTCTCTATCCTTCTCATGCTTTTTTGATATGTGCACATTCTTCTCTCTTCACCTTTTCTGTTTTGTTCAACTTATGTTCCTTATCTCTGAGCTTTCTTCACACTGCGCATGCTGTAATTTTACCTTTCTACAATTCAACTCATTTTTAGGTCAGAACAACCAACATTACATAGGCACTGCATCTCTCCTTTTATACACACCAGCCTCATCAGTTACACCTCGAATCTCCTTGGGCAAAGACAAAAACGTCTCAGCAACTGAATCGCCAACTGATCAAGAACCATGATTTTATTTTCTACTAACTTAATCATAACTGAACAGTTAATCGTAAATATCAATAGTAGCCCTTCGATCGGATTTTGAATTAACAAGCATCATTGGATTAAATCCGCAAGGTCTTGTGTTTATCCCATATGCCCACTGGCTCTCACCATGGGCCTGATCAAAATGCGTTTCGCATTTCACATTTCGGCAATCATGTGTCGAAGGGTCTTGACACTCCAAGTTACGATCCCCGAAATGGAGCTTAGCTTCATGCTAGCTCCTCCCTCTCATATGACCATCGGCAGTGACCACAGCCTACGCCAAAAGGCTTTTCGCAAATTTGCATATTGGCGTTCCTGTGATGAAAGGTCTCAACACTCCATGTCGCAAACTCTGAAATGGAGATAGGATTCTCTAGCTCTGCTCTCCAGCTCTCGATGATGTGACCACAAGATAAGACCACTGGCTAGTCCTTTGAGTGCTTCTTTCTTCATATCAATGGTCCAAAACTTTGATGATTCGATGGTCTACATCTTTTCTTGATTTCACATATCGCAAGTTCGAAGTGTAGGAGAACCTCCTTCCTTTTAATTTCCAGTCAGCGAAAAGTCGATATGTCGTCATGTGTCTTTCGGATCCAACGACTGAGATTATATCACGATTTTGCAACTTCACGGGGCTTTGTCATGCCTGATCAATGGTCCACGATCTCCCTTTGATCAACGACTCAGATTAAATCGTGGTTTCACATTTCGCAATTTCAAAGGATAGAGAACCTCCTTTCTTTGAATTTCCAGTCAGTGAAATGACAATCGCTCTCCATGTGTCCTACTTGAAGATGGACGGTCCTCCTGCTTTCGATATTTTGTAGGCCCGCTTCATCTTGTATGTATATATTTTTATCCTTCTTATGGATCCAACGACATTTTGTCTTCAAGCTCAGATCTAACGCCCGAGATCTGTTCTTTTCTACTGCGTGTTAATCCTATCTGAATTCAAATCTGATGGTCATCGGGGATTCTAGATGAGATCCAATGACCATCGTTTCTCTTCATAGTTGATCTTGCCATTGCCATACTATCATCGCTCTGTTGATCATGTTGATATTTGCCATCAATGACAAACATGCATACTATGCCTTTGTCTGAGAACATACCAACAATCTCTCCCTTTGGCATTGATGGCAACCCCTTGAAGAACATCCAACTTCTTTACCATCCTTTCTCCCCCTTTGACATCAATGTCAAAGAAGAAACATGCTCCCCCTGAGTTATTGTAGTACATGTCGAGGGTATCAGATATTCAACCAACACAAACTCCCCCTGACAAGATGGACCCTCTTAGTTTGACAATGATATCAGCCCAACTTTTGGCGAAGATATCCAAAAGGTGTCGCTATTAATGGTTTAGTAAAGATATCAGTTATCTTTTCTGTGGAAGGTATATAATTCACCTGAACAATTCTGTTTGTAACTTGTTCTCTGAGAAAATGGTATTTTCTTGGTATGTGCTTAGATTTTGAATGAAGTACAGGATTCTTAGAGAGACTGATGGCACTGGTGTTATCACAATGAAGTGAAATGGGATCAGTGTAAGTTACCTTCAAATCTGCAAGAGTTTGTATCATCCATAAAATTTGTGTGCAACAAGTAGCTACAACAATGTATTCTGCCTCTGTAGTTGATAATGAAATTAATCCTTGCTTTTTACTAATCCATGCTACTAATGAGTCACCCAGGAAGAATTCTCCTCCACTGGTTCTTTTTCTCTCATCAACACAGTTTGCCCAATCAGCATCTGAATAAGCAGTTAACTGAAATTTCTGATTTCTGGGATACCATGGACCGTAATTCATTGTGCCCTTCAAGTACTTGAATATTCTTGCTACCGCTACTAGATGAATTTGTTTAGGAGCATACTGATAGTGACCTACCATTCCAACAGCTTGCATTATATCAGGATGGGAAGTTGTGATGTACATAAGACTGCCTATCATGAATCGGTATGTCCTTTGATCAACATCAGGTGAAATATCATCTTTACTGAGCTTGCAACCAACCACCATAGGTGTACTAACAGGAGAAGAATATTCCATCTGAAATTTCTTCAACATCTCTTTCAAATATTTTTCTTGTGAGATAAATATTCCTGCAGAATTCTGTTTAACTTGTAAGCCAAGAAAGTATGATAGTTCTCCTATCATGGACATCTCAAACTCTGTTTTCATAGAGTTAGCAAACCACTGGACAGAGGGTTCATTAGTACAGCCAAAAATAATATCATCTACATAAACCAAAACAACTAGTAAATTATCACCTTCAGACTTAATGTAGAGATTGTTGTCAACAGTACCTTTCTTGAATCCTTTGTCTTGTAAGAATTTGTCCAAGCTATAATACCAAGCTTGTGGTGCTTGTTTCAGTCCATATAGAACCTTCTTCAGCTTACAGACATAGTTAGGATTATCTGTCAATGTGAATCCTCCAGGTTGCCCCATATATACTTCTTCCTCTATATCTCCATTAAGAAATGTTGACTTAACATCCATCTGATACACTTTACAGTTCTTATGACATGAATATGAAAGAAACATTATAATAGCT
Source organism: Picea sitchensis (assembly GCA_010110895.2). Lineage (NCBI taxonomy): Eukaryota > Viridiplantae > Streptophyta > Pinopsida > Pinales > Pinaceae > Picea > Picea sitchensis. The sequence continues at coordinate 19,819 of SNQJ01S0157162.1, forward strand.
TCCAATCTTTCCACTGGTGCAAAAGTTTCATCAAAATCCTGACCTTCAACTTGCGCATACCCTTTACAGACCAATCTGGCTTTATTTCTAACAACTTGTAATTTTTCATTCATTTTATTTTTGAACACCCATTTGGAACCTATTACATTCTTGTCTTCAGGTCTAGGAACAAGCTCCCAAGTATTGTTCTTCTCAATCTAATCAAGCTCTTCATTCATAGCTCTAATCCAATCATCATGCTAGCTGGCTTCATCAAAAAAAATTGGTTCAGTCATAGATAAAAAGGCAACATGAGATTGTTCTGAGTCTTTAATGAATTTCCTTCTTGTTTGAACTCCTTTATTTATATCTCCAATTATCTGATTTTCAGGATGATTTTTTCTAACAATTCTGAGAGGTGATTTTGCTTCTTTCTGCTGATTTGTGTCAGCTGGAGTATTAGTATCTTCATCTAATTCAGATTCTTCTCTTTCTGATCCTTGGACTTATTCATCTTCCTTTTCAATTATATCCTCTATGCTTGGTTCAACACTGCTTACATTTTGTACCGGGATTTCTTCATCCACTTTTATGTCGATACAATCAACCAATTTATGAAGCCTCTTATTGTAGTATCTGTAACCTTTACTGCTTGTAGCATACCCTAAGAATATACCTTCATCATCCCTTTCATCATATTTTCCAATATTTTCATCATTATTGTTGATATAACATTTACTCCCAAAGACTTTAAAATGTTTGATTGAAGCAGGTCATCCAAACCATAATTCATAAGGAGTCTTGCCACTGTCTGGCCTGAGATGAGCTTTGTTCAGGATATGAATAGTTGTATGTATTGCTTCCACCCAATATGTCTGAGGTATATTCCTTTCATTCATCATTGATCTTGTCATTTGTTGTATTGATCTATTATGCCTCTCAACGACTCCATTTTGTTGTGGAGTCCTTGGAATTGTGTACTATCTTTTGATTCCATGTTTATCACACAACTCTTTGAAGTTCCATGAGTTAAATTCTCCTCCTCTATTCGACCTCACTGCCTTC
>SNQJ01S0157163.1:0-22345 GCA_010110895.2 Picea sitchensis
AGTAGCCAGTGGTGATACCCCGAAAGAGAAAGTTCCACCCCATACTCAAACTTATTGCTACGGAAACATATCCCTCTAACTAGAACTCTATGGGAAACATATCCCTCGACCCTCGACCTCACTTACTGCTATGGAACACATGGTTCCTCTTACCTGGGCTTGGATACCGGGCTAGGTTGGGATGGGCTGGGATGGAAACTGACATAGCCATAGATTAGGGGCCATCATAGTCGATCATTCTCGAGATCCTTTCATTGCTGGTAGTCCTTATTGATAGCTTGTCAGAATCAGATATCGCCATATCCATTGTGACACCAAGTTAGTTGGTGCCATACACAAGAGAGAAAAACCCCATCATACCTGATAAGAGTATAAGGCCCCCTTAACCACATACCCATTGTGTACATTCATCACAGACCCAATAGAAGGAAGGAGGAACACCTCATTGGACAAAGAGAAGAAGTAACCATGTTTCCAACAAATTTGACTTCTTGAGCGATCGACTCCCTGGATCGGAGCAGGCAATAAGTGAGCTTGGTACTTATTATTGAAAACTTTGTTTTCAGGAGCGAAGCCGCTTGTCCTTTCTCTCGGAAGAGCAAGTGATGAATCCCTTCCTCAGGCAAGGACGTTTATCTACGATAGCTGAGATAGAAGCATTTGCTTAAAGCTTGAGAGCCTTGATCTGCTATAACCTTTGGCAAGAGGCTAGATCCAAGGGGAGGAGGGTCCAGATTCAGGTTAGGAAGGTATAGACCTTTTTCCTTTGCGTCTGATCAGAAAATGTGAATCGACGTATATAAGCGCGATTAGTATGAAATCATAAAGTGTGGTATGTGAAATGGTGGTATGCTTGGTTAAGTCTAAATTTGAATGAGGTGTGCTTGGATAAAGTATTCTGGCTAAAGTATAAAGGTGAATGGCTCGTGTAGCCTGCCCCTGTGTGTTCGTGGATCAGTTATATTTACTCAGCCAACTCCACCTCCTCATCGAGTGGGATCCAATAAATAAGATCAATCAATAAAAAAGAAGCACATACTCTGTAGCAACATATATAAGAAATCCTTTCACTGCATCCCGTGAAACGTTCACTCTGTGTTGGGTTCATTCCGTGCAACACATCCCGTGATTCATTTCCTCTAGAGGATGTAAGTTTGGGAAACGATGGAGGATGCCTTCTGTTAATTTCCTCTATGCTGATCAGAGACAGACATAAATAAATTCATTCATTGCTGATGGTTGCTAGTCAATGCCAGGTGTCGATCACTCGATCCCGCTACTCAATGCCAGGTGTTTATGATGTCGATCCAACAATCGATCCAACAGTTGATGCCAGGTTTCCATCGCTTGATGCCAGGACTATTTACCGCTAGTCATGACAGGTAGGTTTAGATGCCAGAAATATATACAGGTTTTTTGATTCACTCAATGCCGGTACGGTATCGGTACCAAGAGTTGATCCAATAGTTGTTCCCGTCCATTTATAGTTACATTCCAAGTTTAATAAGCCAATCACTCCATGCCAAGAGCCAAGCCAAGAAAGAATAGTCGAGCCCAGCTTGTTTCAGCGCTTAAATAGCCCATCGGCAACAGTCTCATAGCTAGCAGCCTGTCAGTTATTGAACTCCGGGCAGTTAGTTAGTTAGTTAGTTAGTTAGTCAGTTAGTCAGTTAGGGGACTGATAGCCCGTGAACTTATTGAATGGTGTTCTTATACGTGACGTTTTCTAAATACCCCGTGCCCTGGAATCAAGTGGTGGTGATTCTAAGTGCGTTAATAGTTCTCTTTACCATGTGCCTTTTTAGTGAGGTGAGTCAGTTAGTAAGAGTTAGTCCCATTTGATAAATAAAGCCCAGTTGTTCGACGTGCCTTGTTCTAGATACCCATCCCAGGAGGTTTCTACTTTTGTTAATAGTTCGACGTGTCCCATATGACGTCCCAGGAGGGAGGGTGGTGGTTCTAAGTGCGGTACCTTTTATTTTACCCAATACTAGGCAGGTTTCGATGCTGGTAGTCGATACCACTACATGACAGGTGTAAGATGTCGGTTTCGATCCAAGTGTTGGTGCACTCAATGCTTTGTTTTTTTATACTTGAATTTCTCTCATGTATCCATCGAGGAGGTATAACCTGTCGTACTCATCGGGGTATACATCGAGATAAAATATATCATCCCCATCGAGGGCTAATCAATCTATCGTACCCATCAAGGTCTTATCTATTCCCATGTTCTATACACTACGCCAAAGACTTAGGTCGAAAAAGAAAGAAATGAAACTCTATCCTTATTCTATTTGTGTCTCCCTATTCTTTTCCTGGCCCTCTTTTTTTCTCATTACCGAAAAGAATAAGGATAAGGATAAAGCCCCCCCTGCAATCGGGGATAGGCTACCGCAGACTTACAGGACCCAACGATTCCGAACAAAAAGAAAAATTTATTATAATAAAAATAAGTATATGCAAACCTTTACTCTCCTTAATTAATGACGAGTAATTCCTCTCCCTTTGGTCGAGCCTGCTTGCGCATCCTCGATCTCCCCATCTGATATGATGGATGGCTATTATTAATTGGGCATTGTTTCATTCAAATGCACAGAACAAAATGACAAATGTGGAACAATATTCAATAAATCTTTTTGGGGCGTAATTCTATCGAGTCGAGCGAGTAAGTCCTGAGCGATATGTTAGAAGAGATTTTTGGGGCTGGAAGTAATAATTGGATCCATGCATTGGGTTTGGAACTTCTTATTAAGAATGAAATCTAAAGTTCCTAATGGAACGTCGAACTATTATAGGGGAAAATATGATTGAATCATATATAAATAATACTTAGGAAATACTTCTAAAGTAATCTGAAGCTTTGTTCATCGATTGATATTCCCGACCTTTTTGTTTGGAGCACGGAATGAATGCGTAATATCGGGACACTCGACCAAAGGCTTTCAATACGTTACGCTTTTGATATCCTTGGCCCTCAAAGTCTAATATGTTCGTTTTTTTTCCTATTAGCTGTCAAGGGGATTTCAATATACCTATGTTACGCCTTTTATCTCCTTGGCCCTCAAAGGCCAATTTATACATTACGCCTTACTTACTTACAATACGTTACGCCTTGCACTTTCAATATGTTACACCTAGATTTTAATATGCTACGCCTTACAATACATTACGCCTTGCGCTTTCAATACATTACGCCTAGCTTTCAATATGCTACGCCTTACAATACATTACGCCTTACATTCCTATTCATCATTCATTAAGGCCCCCCTTCTTCTCCATCTCCAAAGGGAAGGGTGTGGAGTTCACCATTCCCTCTTCTTAGGTTTACATCCTTATCGACCCAGTATGGATTTCAATCCTATCATCGATCTCATCCTAAGTTTCACCGTAGTCAACTTTCTTTCCTAGTATTATGCACTTACTCCACCAATGACTTACTAACCCATAACTTAGGAATGAGAAGCCACCTAATTAATAGAGAATATTAATATAAAATAGTCAAGTAAAATAACCCTTAACCTCACTTACCACTCCCGCAACTAACGATGGCCATTTGAATTATCCGATAGATTGTGCCTTTTCCTGTTAGTATTGGGTTTAGTGGTTTTTTTTCCCCTCCTTTCCCTCCCTTGGAGGATCTAAGTTTACAATGTTAATGATTGAATCTCTACGCATTATAAGAAAGGTCACCAAATCCATTCCTAACCAAATCGAATAGTAGGTTGTGGGTTATGACAGTCATTTACCGTCTAGGATATCCCTGGTACCCACCAATCGTAAATCTTCAATTGGAATACCCACTCCACTTCCGATGCCAAGTTTGACCAATTCCTGATCTTTAGTATCAAGCTTACACCCCCAGGATTTGCAGCTTCTATTTAGAAAGGAATATCTCAGCATGCATATTATAGCTTCCTATTTAGGCTCAGGTATGGTAGATGCCAGGCAATGCAATCAAGAGAAGGTCGGTTTTGGGCCGGCTGCACTCCAGGTCCAGGTACAGAATACAGACTCTGCTCCACTGCCTAGAACAACGGCTAGAAACGACGAATGGCTCCATCTTCACCTACACGGTTGGGTTATAGTGATCTCTGTGCCGGCTAACTAAGCGAGCTAGATTTCGTCTTTGTTTGTCGGTCGAGATAGAGAGGTCTCCGATCTGGGAATTGGATGGGTGATCTTAGGATCGGATGATTGGTTAGGGGATCTAATATCGAATCGATCGGGCTTTTGGTTCAGGTTCGGAATCAAAATAAGTAAATCCATATCAATTCGGCTGTGTTCTCTCTAATCCTTATAGTTGAACCGAAGATTGAGAATAGAACGATTGCCCAAGTTCTAAGCCTTGGGGCCCTTTCTCCCTTACTTAGACCAATTCTGGAGCTACGCGACACTACTAAATATAGATAGTCGATCAACTATTGATTAAGAATAGAATGGCTGCCATCCATTAATAAATTCCAGAGATCGCGTAGCGACGCTACCTTAGAAAGTAGCCACGCTTTGGAGATAAGACTGGCTTTCACCCTCATAATATGCCATTTTTCAAATCATGGGGATTGATCGACTAAAATCCAATGAATCGACTTCCTTCAGCCCCCACTTTAGGCGCTCTAAGCCAGGGTGGACTTAGAATGGCGCTGGGGCTCTTTCTCTTAACTTGGATTGAATGGAGAATAGCTAGTGATGAGCTGATCCCTATTTTTTCCATTGAATGAAACCATCCGCCTGCAGTTCAGTACTGAGACCGCTTCATCATACTGCTTCCAGCCCGGCCGGACCCTGGTTTCACGAAACTAAGCTAACCATAGGGAAATCAAACTTTTGGCGGAAAGTCATTCCTTTAGGGTTATCGGGCGGGGTGCCTAGGGAAAGTCGTTCCGAACTTGTTCCAACAAGTGAAGGGATAACCGCAAGTGAAAGTGTTTTAACTAACCTTTCTCCCTACCCTCCCTACCTTCTAGTTAGTTCAATACCTTCCTCTTCTAGTTAAATACTTACCTACCTCCATTGTGAGAGAATTGAGGCTTAAACCCCTACCTCCATTGTGAGAGAATTGAGGCTTAAACCAGAAGGGCACTACAAGGATCCGTACTTCCCGATGGGCATGACTTGTCCTATTTCTTATGCAGGTTACCATCCTGAGTGGGAGGACAAACCTGCATAAATAGAGGCTAACCAGCCCCAAGTACACATCAATAATAAAACCCTTCCTTCCCCTCGACCTTAGATCTTTCCGGATAGGGCTTGTTCCCCGGCGCAGCCATGAGGCAAGCTGGCAGGACAAGCAAGGGAAAAAAGAGGAGCCGGGGTAGAGACAAGAGCCCTCCCTCGCTAACTGGCAGGTGATGCAAGGTCTGGGCCCAAACACCCGGATGTGGCATCAGCTTTGAGTTGATTTCCCTCTGTGAGAATGTTATTTTTTAGGGAACTGATTGGCCTTCCTACCCTGACCTTCAGGCAAAATATAGAGCCTTCACGCAAGAGTCTTTCCTCCTCGAAAAAACTTGCTGACTGGCCTTCCTTACTCAATAGGGTGGGTTGGTTTCTCGCAACAAGATGAACATTAATACTTGTTCCACGAAGAGTCCCGTACACATTGGTTTGAAAGGCTCCTTGGAACAATCAAGGATTAATTACTGAGCCCGTGTAGAAGGCTTAGAAGTGGGGTAGGGTAGGCATACCCACGCATATCTTCTAACTCCTTTGGCCCCCCATCCTATATATGGGGTTGTTATCCCTTCTTTGGCATGGCATATATATATTATGGAGATGTTCATTGTTATTCATTATGAAATAATAATGAGATTGACATCAGTGGAAGAGAATTAGCAGGAGTCCTCTTTTGAAAAGTTCCGGTCCTATACCATTCCGTCTCATTATAGAGACAAGACTGAAGGAGATCAGTGGTCTTGCACTGCCGCCCCAGTATCGGGAACCAGAGGCAGAACTGACTCGGGAGCGAAACCTAGGGACAGAGGAGAGGAGCAACCCCAGACAATTATAGTCGGAGACACAGAGTTGCAGGCAGTAGGATTGCCTCACAATACAAAGACGGTTTGCTCGGACAAGACAAGGAATACCTAAGTCCGTCTCAGAACACCGACATTGATTTTGATCCCCTCGAGCGCGGCCGGGTTAAGGGGTGTTGGTCACGGCACCGAAAGTGAGGAAGTGAATCATTATTTCGTTCAGAAACTAGAACTGCGTGAACAAAATTAGAGTAGTGGTTTTTCTACTCCTTAGCTGGTTGTTACAGTAGTTTGCTTTAGGAGTGATAGCGAGCTGACTATAATCTAAGATGGCTAGGGGGAGCTCTACCGCCTTACTCATGAAGGAAACATCTAATTCTTTGGTTGATAAGGGATTTAACATAGTTGGTAGAGCGATGCAGGGTTTCTCAGCCTTTGTCAGTTCTGACTATAGATGTTTGTTGTCTCTATTTATGTCGCTTCTAAATAAATGATATTTCTACCCTAACTGATCAATACCTCTTGGGTCTTTCCTAAAAAAGATCCTAGGATCGGCTCCGCTTCCCGTATCATAACCGAATAAGGGAGTAGATTTAGGAATAGTACTATTGAAGGCCATCTCAGAAGAAAGTAAGTGGAGTAGTGCTGGTGAACTCATTCTTTATTGGTAAACAAAGGAAGAACGACCCTCATTCAAAGAACAAATCCTACCCCGATTCATGGGCAGGCTAAATCAGCTGCATCATCAGCTGTAGAATTACGTAACGGACATAGAGAAAGTAAGACATCAGGATAGGTTATGAAATAACCTTCGCTACGTGAGGCACTGAATTCCCACACTGGACCTTATCGCACTTTACATTAATATTACATGAAATAGAAAAAGAAAATAGGACCTTACGCCTATAACACAAGTAGGTGCCTTTATCCCACTCATTTAAGGTGTTTCTATGGTGTTTTGCACTTATCTCCTTGGCTTCTTCTTCTTGTTACCTAAATTATCCGGAGTCAATATAAAACAACACTTCGTCTCTTTCTATCCATTTTCTTTTATAATGATCATTTAGCTCATTAGCGGTTTTCAGATATGCCTTTGAGAGAGATCCAATCCAATTGAGACTTTCCTTCTTACTTGCCTGCAGAAAGTTATCCAAACATTATCCAATACAGGAGGTGGTAGCCCGTCAAGATCCTCTTTTTACCTTCTCCAGTGACATAAGGTTATGAGGTAAGCTGGGTTAGTGGGTCTTGGGGCAGCATTAAGGCATCATTAAGGGAATAAGAGTGCTTCCTCGAGCCCGGCCTCCAGAGGAAACATGCTTCCTCCAATGCTTCTGTATCCTGTGCCTTAGACCCTATCTACACTACGGGTTAAACAACCACCTCATCAACGATTGATCCGACTAACAAAATTTTCCAATCAACTGCTTCTTAAGAAACAGATTAACCCATAGCAAAGGAAGATACTCGAAGTGTTATGTCTTTGTAGTGAAGTGAAAACACTTGTCAAAGTGGTAAATTCAGTAAGAAAAGGTGGCCTTCCTAAGGGACTTATTGGGTGGGGATGGCTCACCCTAGTGACCAGTCAATGGGTATTTATATCATCATGAGAGTTCTTGTAAATCATTCCCTCATCAGTTATTATTTAAAGAGCTAGGGTTCTAGTTACGATGGAGGCAATAGAAATCTGGTTCTCAGCTTGTATGAGGCCTATTCTATCGTAACGAGGATTAATCTATAGGCTGCTGGTGAGATCATAGTCGAAGGAACTCAAGGTGGCGGTACTATTTCCCTCAGGCTCTTGGTTTGGATGCAGTGTAGAGTCCTACAGTCTGAGAGAGCAGTTTCTCAGTCGTACTAGAAGGAGAATGGAAGGAACGTGCTCTGGAGGGGCAGGTCACATTGGTCAGGAGCAGACATCATCCCATCTATAAGAAGGAAAGAAGGTATGGAGGCAAGAATCCTTTGACTTCTCATTTCTAAATCTAGGTAATTATAAGGGAGGCAGGACTAATGAGGTTCCGTGGCCCAGTCTCAAGAATGATGAAGGAGTTGTACAGTCGCGTATCTTATCAGCAGAGAAGACAAGATGCAATGATGAGGCATCAAGGGATATAACCACTCCTATAACCCTCCATAAACAACGCGGTGGTTTACAACATTACTCCCAGGTGGTGGATTCGCCCTATTAACCCATTCCCAAGGGAGGTGGTGGAGAGGAGGACAACGAGAAAACTTGAGAAATGTGAATTAAAACCCGCTTCCTTCGTCACGGATAATGGAAGGGGATGGATCTAATTGAATCGAATAGCATCCTCACCACCCACAAAGTTAAGTCAGAAGGTGATTGGCTCTAAAACTCAGATAAGATCCATGGTTTTGTCGACAATGAAAGAAAAAGCCAACCGATCCATAATAAACATCCACTAAGATAGTAGCATAGCTTTCCACAACACCTAACCCTCTCTTCTTCACTTAGGTTCGTGCAGGCCTTTACCGTAGCCAGGTATACTCCCACCGTCCAAGGTATGCTCTTTTCATCTGCTGAAATGAGTCTCTAAATGTGTGTGCCTCTGAGGAGAATAAAAAAAGCAAAACTGGAGCTGATACCTATAATAAGAAAAGGGTAAGAAGGATGACTAGATGGAATGGTGTGATGGTAGAGATTTGGGCATATTTTTTGGGGTAATGGGCTTCAATGATCGAATTCAATGTGCACGGGCCAAATCATCAAATTTTCAACCTAGTAGTACATGTGACCTACGTTTTCTCTCCATCGCCAGCTAAGATTATCTATTATTAGTCCGGATTAGCTATTAGTCCGGTCGATTGGATCAACACCATTCTATTGATGCAAAAAAGTCCCCCATTGCGTTTTATGGGTTCGTAGCCTACTATGTAGTGGGGTGTAGCACTCTGGTCCTTCCCCTCCTGGATGATGTATCGGGGCAAACAAAGCCCATACCAGACCTAAGCACGAAGTTACCACTCACCCATCGTGATTGAGACTACTCGTAATGGGGTCTAAGTGGATATTTTATCTCTACCAATACACTTTTGACTTTCAAATAATAGGTGTTGATATTTTTAATGATAGTCCCGGTCCGGGGTGTGGTATGTGCTATCATGGTGGGCTCTGTGAACATCAATGATTCAGGCGGAGTATCTGTCTGTCTGATCGATGCAGTGTAGTGCATTTTATGGATTGATAGTAGGAGCACCCATTAGTGCGAGAGCACTTGGTTATGGATCGAGGTCACCTACACTTGCCTCCTTTCTCTCTATGAAAGGTTATCCCTCCCCCTGCTCAAAGGTGCTTTTGATTCTCGCTGCTAAGACCTGATCTCGAACACCGCCCACAAACGGTCGATTCTCCATCCACCAACTTACTCTGTTGGGTTCTCACGCTTCCTAGTACCGCATACATGTTCTCATGGTTGGTCCACCGTCTCTATCCGTCCATAAACCAAACAGGATATACACAACTCACTATCCGTCCGGTATTCCGCCCCAATGCGTACAGAGCCAGTCCACTAAAGGGGTGGTCGTGAAACCTGTGACCTACTCGTAACTCAACGATGGTGATGGTTTTTTTAGAACTTAAATTGAGTAAACTACCTTAGCTTCTAGCTTTGATATCCTTGCTTCTATGGCCTTTGTTGATGCTTGCCTTGATGCTCTACTACAAGGTAGCCGTTTGCTTGGAACAACCAATTGGAATTCACCGCTTTACCGCGTGATTGTATGCTTAATATAGTCTCAGTCCGGTGGCTCGCCTGTCTCTTACCAACTCCCTTCCTTCAATATATTAGCCAATTTTTCATTTGTTGATCTCTCATGGTCCTACATCAGCTTTTAAAGTCCCCCCAATATCACTTAGCTTTGTTTGGTATCTTGATGATATCCACTAGTTCATTTTAAGGAATGATCTCATAGGTCAAGTAGACATGGTCAAGTTAGTTCTGCATCAGTTTTTCTTTTCTCTAATTAATAAAACTTCACTTGTACTAAGCTGGAACGACCACAAAGGATGATATGGTGCCTCAAGTAGGGAATTCATTAAGTGCTTCTGGTTTCCCTAGTCAAACGCTCCATGCATTAGAAAGGTGTGTCTGGGTTACTACTTGAAATGCCCAAAGGTGAGTCTGGTTTACTTAGTCAAATGCTCCATGTCCGTCGTGTGCCTGGGTTTATTCCTTATATATTTTATATTGATTGGAGGTTACGAGTATGTGTTGGTATATTGCATGTTGTAGTTTTAATAGATCAAGGTCATGTTGTAGAACCCGCAATGAGGCCATTTCACAGCAATAAAAACCTTCTAAGGAGCTTTTACGTGTCAGAACCCTACAGACGCATTTACTAAATATTTTATTAGTACAAAACCACATTTTAGTGCATTTTTCTATAAAACTATCTCATAGGGTGGGTGGGAGGTACAACCTTTGCATAAACCGGGCCTTAGCATATCGAAATTCCCCTAATAAACTTGGCCTTATGGGTTATGGGAAATTCCCCTGCATGAACCTAGGTCACGGAGTGATGGAACAACAAAATAAGTAGGTTGGTCCCAATGTAGGTGGAGCAGGATAGAGAGTGAGGGCCTCTTAGATGAATGGGGTAAGGTGCACATGCTAGGATCATAAGAAAAGAAGAGGAGGCTGGATTGAACGATGCTCCTTAAACTGCATTTCTCTCTCAAAACTAGGGGTATGGATTTTTCTTTTGGCCACAATGCCTAACCTAACCTCTTTATCTCCTTCTTATCACATCCTCTTAAATCCAATCTCTTAGCCCTCTTAACTCCTATATTCTTATCTCCATCTTATCTATCCATCCTCTTATCTTCTATCCTCTTAGAAAATGAGAAAATTAGACCTCTATTGAAGAATTCCCCATGGTCGGGCAGGGGGGCAGGGAATTTGAAGTAACAACGAGGTGGGAGAAAGAGGAATGGAGTTATTGGAACTTATCCCCTTATAAAACCTAAGTAGTGATCCCTTCTCTGGCTGTCCTCCTGGTTGGTTAAAAGTCAGTAGGAAGGCCCTAACTCACAAAGTTCTCTTCTGAAGTTGATCCGCTCTCAAGGATGGATCATACCTGCTTTCTTCTTCTTCAGGGCTCGGTGGGACTCACAGGCCTTTCCTTTGGGGTGTTTTTGGTTATCTGGTAAAGAAGGTTCCTATCCAAGAATGACCATTCATTGGGTTCCTCTCCGGGGATCCTTAATTACCTCCTTAGCACCGTTCAACAAGGATGCGCAAGCAGGCTTGACCAAAGGGAGAGGGAGAACCTTACCTTCTAGCTAGCGATTGAGGGAATAATATAGTGATAACCTGACCTAGCTAGATTGAGGGGAATAATTATGGGATCCTTATCTTGGGCATCAAAGGGTGGTTAGCTTTGGGGTAAGCGAACTCTCGACCGCCCCCCCACCAAATAAGTAAATTGAGGGAAATTAGGGATAACCAAGTGGTAAATTTAAGAGTGAGAAGGTAGTTAGAGAGCTGGCTAAGAAGTACCAGTGCTCATACTTTCAGCAGATAGAGATGTTGCTCCATCCACCGGGGAAATAAAAACCCAAAATATTGAGTTCAAAGCATTGCTGGTACTCTACTACTATTATAAAAGGTGTTGGATCCCAAGTTTTTACGGATTCCCCGACTGCCAGATCCAACTTTTCTTACTTTTTTCTCTCACCCACCTTCAAAATTCCACCCACCTTATTCAATCCCTTCTTAGACTAGTAGGGTGGTCCGGTCTAGGAACTAGAACTGGGACTGGAAAAGGGCGGTTAGGAAATTCAGAGAAACTCATGATTTAGTCTAGGTCCACATGGGTAGGACTCAGTAGTTAAGGCTGTATCTTCCGGGGTGAAACATGCCTAAATAGGTAATTCTCGGGTGGGTTTCAAAGAGAGTTAAGAAGCCTATTCCGGATACAAAATCCTATTAAAATGGTCGGACGGGTGATATAACTAAATTGAGTTGGGTTTATGTTGCATCTGGGTTAATATTTCCAGGTTTGAATGGCACCCTTTACTTCACTAGTGGCTTTACCTCCCTACTATTATTTAAGGGGGCTTGAATTTCCTTCCGAAACAACTCCAACTTCACGATAGATTTGGTCATTTCCCAAGATCGATGTTGGAATTTTAATATAGAAGCACACTCACTCGAGATTATTCTGATTTCCAACAGGTTCTTCTTCCTGATCTAGTATAGTTAGCCTCAATCAGTTTCTTCTAGTTAGCTGATTGGCGCCCATTTCGCTTTCATTAGGAATCTGTATCTCTTCCTTTTCCGGGGCGAATACACCGCCGAATACACATATCGGATCCCGTTCTTTAACCCAAGCTCATAACGGAGGGAGCCTTAGGCAGACAAAAAGGGAACTAATGAAATAAGGGAGTTTGTTTGTTGTTGTTAATCCTTTATATGCGGTTGCTAAGAGTGGTTGCTAAGACCCACTGACTATATGGTAATTGATTCTATTGCTATTGAAATCAGCACTGGTTCCCCATAGGCGTTTACATAACAAATTGGGCCCAAACCTAGTCAGACGAAATCAATAGTTGAACTTTGATTTGAATTCGTGGGAACTTATTCTATAACACTTCTTCTAATTCCCCATTGTTGTTCCACTTGCATAGATTCTGGGGTGGGGTTGTTGTTAAACTGCTGCTAGAAGTTGCAAATACTCCGTGACCTATACTCTATAGTTTGTACCCCTTCCTGTGAAGTTCATAGGTACAATGGAACCTGTAGTCCGATCTCCTCTGGAAATAGGTAGGTAGTCTTTATACCACCAGTTTGAATGGGAATGGCATAAGAGCATAGGTTCCAAATACATTGAGTGTTTAAATCGAGACTCACCTATGTTTCATTAGGAATCGCATGGAGACGTTGAACTTGTCCATTTAATAGGGGGTTATCCCCCACCTACCCATTCCCTAATCAAGTGTAATTATTCCAAGTCTGTGAATTCTTTCTGGAAGCCCGTCCCTATGAGAGAATAAAAAAGAGAAGGCACAGAGTGGTACCCACGTGATTAATGAAGCAAGTGGTAAGAAGGCAGATCTAGTTGTTCAGGTGGGTAAATAGGTTATTTGTTGTAACCAAGGTAGGGGGTTGTTAGCCTCCCTCCCATATGAAGGTGTTATGGGTGAAGGCAATAGGTTGGTTGGGCATAACTCCATATCCTTCCTATGGTGAAGGAGAGTAATCAAGGTAAGGGTAAGGGATCAATCTATCCAGTGCTGATAAAGGGATCATAGCAATATCAACTAAGCACTTCATTCATCCAAGTGGTCTAGGACTACTAGGTCTAGGTCTTAAGGTGACTATGTAGGTGGGTAGCAGGCATTAAGTTAACTTCAATTTCGTTATCTTTAGATTTTTTGAATTTAAGTAATTTACATTTATGTTTATAAACTAAATACTTATAAGGTTGCAAACTTTTAATTTTTTTTTTATTATCTTTAGATTTTTTGAATTTGAGTAATTTATATTTATATTTATAAACTAAATATTTAGAAGGTTGCAAACTTTAAAAAAAATAAGAAGTAAGGAGTTTTGTATTGGAATTTAAAATTATACTAAATAAAACACTTTTAAATTTACTTAATTTTATTTCAAGATTTATAATAAAGATTATAAATATTAAAACTTTACATAATTTAGATAACTAAAATATTCAAATGATTTTTTTCCTCATCTCATTTACTTTCTTATATTTCTTAATTTCCAATGGATTCTAATCCATATCTACTTACATTCTGACTTATAATTGGAGTGCAAATAACATTTGAAATTCATATCTACATATTTATAAGATTCCACCTTCTCATTAAAAAAAATAAATATGAAACAATGTTAATAGTATTTTGCAAACTTATGAATTTTAATTTACAAATTCTTTATAAATATTTAAAATGTTTTTAAAATATTCTTTTTAATATACTAATAGATTTATATTAATCAATTAATAAGTTTATAATTAATTAATGGGAGGTGAGTCCAACATATTAATAATGTAGTGTATGTTTATGGGATGTTATGAAATAATATTTGTTAACTTATACAGACATGCATTAAAATAATTGATGCAATAAATTTTTACTTTTTAAATGGAATAACATAAACCTAACAAATACATACTAAGAAAATACTTCTTCCCTGGTCTATTGAAGATGATCAATTGCAATGTAGTTCTTCTAGTAGTAGGAATATGTTTCAAAGCATTCTTTTCCCAATTCTTTTCCCGCTTGCCTAGAGTGAAACAACAAAATTATCCTCCTCGCCAACTAGGAGGCTAGTCAGCTTCTTAACTCCAATAAACCTTTTGGTTTCTTGGCCTTCCATGCCCGTGACTCCAAGAACAACAATGCACCTTTTCTCTATGAAAATTGTCACAATAATACTTCTTCCAAGAATAATCGAAACTCTCAACATGCTCCAACCTCTCAACCTCCTCTCCTCTCTTCCTCTTTCTCATCACCACTACCTCTCCCTATATATCAAGTTTCCATACCCCCTTCCCTAAGTTTCCTTAACCACCCTCATTATTAGCCATCAACCTCCCACATCTAGATTTCTAGGAAAAGTTAAAATAAAACTAAAATATAAAACACTTACATAAAATAACAATAAATAAAATGCAAAGTCTTTCTTTTCATGCTAGCTTATAAATGAAACTTGACGATTTTTCTCAAAATTTATGATAACCCACCATACTCATTTAAATCATCATACCAACCATCAATCAAAGTTAAAGAATGTATCTAATGCTACTAGATATTTATGTATGCAAAATCATTTACATAGTTATTAAACCATTCACTTAGATAGTCAATAACCTAGTTTAATAATTAATACTTAAATTCCACGGATGGGGTGCCACGTAGCCAACATGCAATCCTCTGACTTAATTGTGCATGCCGCTTCCCTCACATCCATTTCTCGTAGGGAGGGAAACATTCAAAGCTCATTAGAGCAAGCACAATAACTCTCTCATGTATGTTTAATGGCTCCTCCAGTGCACCAAGATTGGTGAATGGAGATGGGTATGGGAGACACGCGCAAGGTCATTTCAGCTCCTTTGGCACCCCTCCACTTCCTTCAGGTATGTTATGTCTCTTTCCATTATGTTCAAATCTTGTGTTTTGGCTTTTCTCTTGTCGTTCTCCATGCTTTGCGAATTCTCAGGCCACTCAGAGTTTGGTTCATCTCCACCACCATTCCATGAGAGCATGATAAGCCCAAGAGAGGGCCCTCCTGGTACAACTATGCTTTCAGGCAGCGAATAATTCATAGACTCTCCCAGGCGTCTTTGACCTCTCTGATATTGTTATAACCCTAATTTGCATCAGACATGCTTACCTGGCATCAGGCCATCTCATTTTCCTTCTTTGCCAAGCCACTACTGAATATCTCTTCTTAAAAACTCATTTTTTAAAGGCACACACTAGCTGACCCACTACAACCTGCGTGTACACTCTAGATGACCCCTAATTTGCATCAGACATGCTTACCTGGCATCAGACCATAAACAAAAAAAGTGTTGCAGTTTCACCATCACTAGAAAATGTTGTCATGGCTTTTTCCCAGTTTGTAAAATAGTCTACAACCACTATGATATAGTGATGCCCTTGGAAGAAACCAAGTGACATGTCATAAAATCAACCCCCACTTGGTGAAGGGACCGATGATAATGATGGGAAACATAGGAGCGATATGCACACACACATTTTTAGAAAATACTTGACAGGGGTGACACTTCTTGATCGCTTCAACGCAATATTTAAAGATCATTGACCAAAAGTATCCAAAACGAAAAATATCTTGGGTTGTTTCCAATCCAGATAGTTGACCGCCACATTCTCCACCATGGAAATCATTCAATACCAACTCCACTTCTTTGTGAGAGAGGCAACGATGGATAATTGAATATACCCCTCGACGATACAAAGTGTCACCAATAATGAGATAATTCTTCGTTATGTGGCAAATTCATCGTCGATCATCTCATGAAAAATGTGAAGGAAACTTTAAAGTTTGGATATATATGATGATATCTCCATCCTAACAATCAGATGAAGAGATGAGGAAAATATATCATCCGAAAACGATTCACTAACAACATTGTCCTCCTTCTCTGCTGGAAACTATGACATTAGCTCAACGAAGACTAAGGACTTCTTGTATTTGGTAGAAGAAAAATCCAAATCAAACTCCTGAAGCACAAAAATCCACTTGTTGTACTTCCCTCCGATTATTCTTCGAGTCAACACATAGTGAAACAAATTATCATCAGTGACAACAATCGCCTTGTGTAGAAAAATGTAATGCCAAAGTCGTTGAACAACATGGAAGGATACCAATGCCAACTTTTCAACATGAAAATACTTTAGCTCAAGACTATCCAAGCCACTACTCAGATAACAAATGACGTGATCCTTGATTTCATCATCCTTCTGTACTAACACCATGCTGATAGTGGATTCCACTGTCGCCAGATACAACAAAAACTCTCTATTATAGTCGGGAGGACTAAGTAGCAGGGTAAAAATGAAAGATTTCTTCAATACATAGAACAAACATTGTGTTGATTCATCCCATAAAAATGGGACTTTCAACCTCAAGAGGTGCGCAAATCCTTTCCTGATATCAACATAGTTTGGTATGAAATGGCGAAGGAAATTTTCCTTTCCTTGTAGGCTCTAAAGTTGACACACTGTATGCAAGGGAGGAAATTGCAATATTTCCTCAAACTTCAAAGGATCGACCATGATCCCTTTGGTTGACACTATAAACCCCAAAAGACACCTTGAAGTAACGCAAAAAATGCACTTGTGAGGTTTCAAGAAGATTCGATAATGTTGACAACTTTCAAAGACAGGGTGGAGGTTCAAAAAATGTTGCACTCTCTTACGATAATGAGTTGTAAGATCATCTAGATAATCATCCACTATGTATTTGATATCATGGAAAGCAAACATCATGGCTCGCTAAAATGTCGCTCCAACATTCTTGAGGCCAAAGGGAATTTTCTTGTATGCGAGGGGAACTGTCTATGTCTTGTGTTTATCCCCAAGGCAGATTTGTATCTGGTTATAATAAAAAAAATCGTCCATAAAAGAGAAAATATCACTTACTGTGCATTTCTCAAGGATTTGATCGATAAAATATGTAGGGAAATTATCTTTAGGACAAGATTTATTTAAATCTCGAAAATCCATGCACACTCGGATTTTTCCCTACTTCTTGTCAACCGAAACGGGGTTGAATACCCATTTCGTCAATGGTACTGGATAGATAAATCCTACTTTAAGCATATTTTCTACCTTAGCTTTGATTGTTGCTTCTTTCCTAGGGTTCACTGGTCACAACTTTTGTCGAACCGGTTTAACATTCACATAAGTTCAAATCTCGTGCTGGACAATCTGAGGATCGATTCCTAACATTTCCTCATAGGAACAAGTGAAAACGTCATGAAAATCTTTAAAAATGGCCGTATATGAAAATATATATTCTAGTGAGCAAGCCTCCCTAATGAAAACATTTTCCACTACAGCTGGGGTCTTGGAGATATTGATCGGAATAGTTTCTGAAATATTTTCTATGTTCCCATCAACATATATACCGTGAGTTTCCAAACAGTTCAATGGATGATCAACATCTCCAATCATGGTCGAACTAAATTCTCCTTTCTCTACATGACTCATATTAGGAAGGAAATAAGACATATGATGTAAGTCTTCCCAAGGGTAGTTGGGAGTTATCATTGCCTCAAGGATCACCTCATCCGAAGGGAGGGCGATGCCCAAGCAATTTTAGAATTATTAAGAGCCCATAAAAAATATATAATGGGATACACTTCCTCTATCAAGTTAGGAGATAAATCTTTGTCTATAGTAGCTTGTTGAATGAATTGATAATCTATCTTAGATGTAGTCAATGGCACTGCCATTTCGGTACGTTCCAATATGTCCCCCAAAGTCAATAGAGGAGGCAGAGTCCATGGATCTTCAAAGTAATAAGTTCCAAAATATCTCACTTGAAAGATATACCTTTATTGTAGACTATTCTAGAATAAACAAAACGACATTAACATCCAATGACAGTGTCGAAAAATAGAAAGTACCCATCAGGGAAGGATACATCCCGACACCCCAATTTGTAGGTGTTCACTGTGAATTTTCAATCCAAGAAACTGTGGATATTGGTGATGCCATAGGATCCTCTCGAGTGATTGATAAATGATCCACAGTACAAATATTCCCTTCACGAGGGAAATATAACACTCGAAAAACTATGGAAACTACAAATTTCATGGCATACGTCAAACTTCTTCCTGAGATTAGATTATAGTCGAGAGGCATGTCAAATAATTCTACTTCGACACACAAATTTTTTCCCTCTAACTAGATGGGGAAAGAAGGGATAATCCTATGTGGTCTAAATGAACGACCATCATATTCTGTAAGCAATGTAGGAGATATATCTAACTCAGGTGAATTAATATCTCTCCAACACGATAACAACATGACACACGTCGAACCACCTTCATCCATCGTGTGAAAAATATTTTTCGAACATGACTTCATGGTGTAAATGACGCAACCTTTCCCAACCCGCAGGCCGGAAGGTCCGCGTACACAGGATCTTCTCCTTTCTCTCGGCCCGAAGAGATCTCAATCGACTCATCTATTTTTCTTTTGGAAAATCCACACCCACAACAAATCCTCGTGGGATTCCTCCTTCACGCTTCGGGGAATCAGACTTCGCGATTTCGTGAATCCTGTGGTCGAGTGTCTTGTCACTCAGACCCTCGAATCCCGAATTCTCAAAATAGTCAACTCTTGAATTTTCCCCATTTGTATTTCGGCTTTCTTCTTATCGTGATTTTGGGAGTTGCGATGTCATGCAACTCCTCCCTTCGACTCCCGAAACCCCGATTCCCGATTTATCGAAATCCTAAAATTCCCTTTTTAGGAGATCGACGACTATGAATTCTCCCTCGATCCAACGGTCAACACTATTTCGCGTATCGGAAATTCACGAGTTGCGATGTCACGCAAATCTACTCCACGAACCCCAAAATCCCGATGCTCTGTTTCCTGAAATCCCGAAATGTCAAGTTTCGACACGGTTCCCGGCACTGGCCCCGACAACTAGACTTTTCGCCGTATCGGAGTTTCGAACTTCGCGATTTCGCGAGTCCTAATGCAATTCTTTTGGGACTTCAACTCACGAAACCCCGAAACAGTGAACGCAATTGACCTCCACATCAACTGTTCACCACCTATCCACCTTGCTAGCTTCTACGCCCCCCCATACAGTCCTTTTAAATTCTTCACAAATTCGTGTTTCGTGATTTCACGAATCCTGATGTAAAGGTTTCGGGACTTCAACTCACGAGATCCCGAAATGGAAATCTACGAGTAGATCCAACGGTTCCTGTTGACTTGGATCGACGGCTCTATCTCTCTTGATCTAGAACCTTTAAAATAACCTCCGTAACTCCCCTGCTACTTTGCAAGATCTGATGACTCGCGGGACTTCGCGAATTCCCCACGGAGAATTCTGACCGTCCGTTTCCTTCTTGACAATTTCTGCGAAATGAACCAAGTATTCTCCCTTGAACTTGTCCACCTGCGACACAAACTTACGACGCCTTCTAAACACTTCAAATTCACAAACTTCCTGTACTTCCCTTCAATAGTTTCAAAGGATTTATCCTTCCTGATCTTTCTCACAACTTCGAGTCTTAAAGAAGACTCTTGCATGCACTCCTTGCAGCAACCTTCAAACACCTACAAGTGTTGAATCCCTTCGACCTTGTGCACACCCTGCAGCAACAGTCCTCCGATAACCCCTCAAGTTTTAAACCCTGAATTCAAGTTTGGTCTATGCACACCTTTCACGACTCCCATCCCTGACTTGCACTTTTGTGAGAATGAGAAAAATAGCTATTCTGTCTGAGCCTTCCAGAGACAAATCTTTGTACCCTTTGTCAACGCACTCCTTGCGGACAATTCAACTGCACTCCTTCCAGGAATCCTTGCTCATATAGAGAAATAGTTGAAACTCATTCCTTACTCTCTCTCTCTCAGACTTCAAACATTTAACATGAAATCATTCATACATAGCATAAAAGCAATTTCATGACAGAAAGAGTAAAACATTCATGAGCACAATATTCAATATACATACACGGAGAACAAACACGACGCCATGAATTTGAATCAAAACTATTTCTATTCATTCAAATCTCTATACATGGGTGTTTTTGCACAACTCTCTTCTCTCTTCTATGTATGCTCTATGCTCTTCATCCTGATCATCATAATGTTAAAATACACAATGAGGGTGTCTATATCCGTTTTCCCTGCGGCTCCTAAAACTGTCTAATCTGAGAATTAAATTCTATCTACTTATATTATCTTAGCATAAATGCCTCTATCTACTCCAGACGAGAGCGAGACGCTCAAGGTATGATTAAAATATATAAGTACGCCTCTCCTTAACTATTACATTTATGTTTGGCGCATCCATCTTCAAACGTTTTTGACCAATTCATCATGTGCCCAAAATGCGCTGGCGCTTGCCCCACGCTCGCTTGACGTTAGCGATGCTCCTGCATCATACTCTCTGGCTTGAAAATTTTCATGGGCTCCTGTCCATGAGCTCTCGCACGGTCTGTCCATTCTTCTAAATCGCTTCTTCGTTCTCCCAGTTGGCATCTTCAACTGGATGGCGCTTCCACTTGACCAAGTATTCAAAGTATTCTTTCCTTTTGGTCTTCTTGCCAATTATTTTATCCAGTATGCGTTCCATCTGCGGATTTTCTGTAACTAGCATCTATTTTTGCCACTGAACCTCTGGCTGCTTATTTCTTGCCTCTGTTTCTTCGGATTTATATGGGTATAAATCCGAGACATTGAATATCAGAGAAATTCCGATCCCATCGGGTAATTCAATCTCGTAAGCATTTGCCCCAAATTTCCTCAAGACCTTGCATGGTCTGATTTTCTTCATCTTCAGTTTGTTATATGTCCCCTTCGGGAACCTTTCCTTTCTCAGATGTGCCAGAATCAAGTCACCAACTTCAAATTTAAGTTGTCTTCTGTGTTGATCTGCCCTGCGTTTATACTCCTGGTTTGAATTCTGCAATCGGTCCTTCACCTGGCTGTGAAGTTCCTTCATTGCCTCTGCGAAATCTTCTGCACTAGTGCTCCTAGTTCCATTCAGTTTTGAATCCCTCAACTCAGAAATCCCTCTCGGCTGCATGCCATAAACAATATGAAATGGACTCTGCCCTGTGCTTTTTTTTACTGAGTCATTATAAGAAAACTCCGCCTGTGGTAATATGTTGTCCCACTGGCTGTGGTGTTCTGTCACCAAGCTTCTCAGTAAGTCTCCCAGACTTCTGTTCACTGCTTCAGTTTGTCCATCCGTCTGAGGATGATAAGCTGAACTAAATGATAAGTTAGTTCCCAGCTTCTTCCATAAGGTTCTCTAGAAGTGTCCTACGAACTTCATATCTCTATCCGAAACTATGCTCCTTGGTAAGTCGTGAAGTCGAATGACTTCTTTGAAAAACAGATTCGCAATGTGAGTCGTGTCACTGGTTTTCTAACATGGAATGAAATGTGCCATTTTGGAAAATCTATCCACTACCACAAAGATTGAGTCAAATCCTCTTTGTGTCCTTGGCAATCCCAATATGAAATCCATGCTGATTTCATCCCACGACTTCTCAGGTATGGGCAATGGTTGATAAAACCCTGCATTTTGCCTCCTTCCTTTCGAATGCTGACAAATTCTGCATCTGTCCACAAATATTTTAACTTCTACTCGTATTCCTGGCCAAAAGTATGACTCGTTCAACTTTGCGAATGTCTTGTCATGACCGAAGTGTCCGACCAATCCTCCACTGTGTTTCTCCTTCAACAGATTCTCCCTCATGGAGCATTTTGGAATACAAAGTTGATTGCCTTTAAACAACAATCCTTCCTAGATCATGTATTCTTCCCATTGGCTTTTATCTCTGAGAACTGGATTATCAGTTGCTGCATACACCTTCTTAAAATCTGGATCATCTCTGTACACGTCCCTGAGATCATCAAAACCTAACATTTTGACTCTGAACTCCTGCAATAGAAAACACTTCCTGGTCAAAGCATCAACAACTTCGTTAGCAGTACCAAAAATATGTTTAATCACAAAAGTTAAATTTTGCATATACTCAACCCATTTAACATGCCTTTGATTCAACTTTTCTTGTTGAGTCACAAATTGCAATGCATGATTATCACTATATAGGACAAACTCCTTCAGAATTAAATAGTGTCTCCACTTCTTCAATGC
>SNQJ01S0157164.1:1461-22190 GCA_010110895.2 Picea sitchensis
GTCAGATCTTTGCTTGTGCTTCTACATCTTGAATATATTGTGATCTCCATGTGTTGATGAATCTTGTATGCACTTAAAAACTCAATAAATTAGTAGTAGTTAGTGATTCCAAGAAAGAATTTGGCTTGGGATCATTACAATGAGCTAATGTTGAACATCCATGGAATCATTCGATCATAGGTCAATGATGTAAACCCACTTTCGAATGTGAGGAGGCATGCCATTGAGGCATGCAGGTCCCAAAGTACTAACTGGTTTCTAAGTCTAGTTCCTAGATAATGTGTTGAAGTCGACATGAATAGGCTCGTCGAAGGAGGGACTTGATGTATCCCCCATCAACGACACGAAACAAACATAGAGATGTAATTGGTAGATGAAATGAACATGGACTGACACGGGTATTGAGACAAGATATTTGTGATGGATAACTCGCGAGGTGGATACTTCCCTTGAACACTGAGGCACAACAGCAAAATCATGACATGGACCAAAACACGATGATGCAATGGATATTGTGACTTTCTTCGGGTGACCCAAAGGAGTAAGAAAAACTCAGAGGATTGGTTCAGTGTAGAGATTCAGCGGATTAAGATGTGTGCAAAGACAAAGTGTCGTGTTCAAGGGAGACTCTAATAATTACTTGGTAATGTTCTCAAGAGACTGCTTGGCTTGCGTCTTTCAAATTTTCCCCCATCCAGATAGATGAGTACCTCTTTTTAATTTAACGAGCTCAAGGAGGATAACACATGCTCGATAAAACTCACCTTCGGTAAGTTCCTCTTCCTTTGTTTAATGAACTGGAAGAAGTAAGGGTTCGATCCCATATGGGCCTATTGATGTTTTGTTTAGCGAGTCCAAAGACAGAAAACTCGAAGGTTTTTCATGATTATAGAGTCTAGAAAAACATTTAAAAGAGAACTCTCTCAGTTCCTTTTTAGTAAAGTAGTCTGACGAGACCGAAAAAGAGATAAACTATCACTCAACATATGTTTTCTTCAAATACTTTAACGAGCGTGAAGAGAACAAGGTCGCTCGATAATCTTTTCATCTTTAGAGAATCTGAAAAGAACTTAAAGATGACTCCAAGGTTGTCCTTTTTCATAATGTTAGTCTTGTGAGGCCGAAAAAGAGATAAATTATCACTCGAAAGATGCCCTTTCAAACCGTTTAACGAGTGGAAAATTAAGCAAGATCACTCTGCAATCTTTTCATGTTTAGAGAGTCTGAAAAGAGCTTAAAGGAGACTCCAGGGGGTTCCTTTTTCATGTATCTATACAGGTTCGAAAAAGAGATAAAAGTCTACCCGGATGCATTCTCATGTATTTACGAGCACAAGAAAGAACAAAGACTAAGCTCGGTATGACCCCATCTTGAAAGCTAGTGTTTTAACTCCAAAAAGATCATCAAAGGCTGGAGACATGCCCTCCAAGCTTCGATTTAGTCACCGGCTCTAAGGCCGTCACCAATTTCTCGAGGATATGAGAAAAAGGAGAAGGGTGGATGAAAGGAAGGTTCAAGAGAGATGATTGTTTCATTTTTTAATGAGCTTGACACAGGAAAAGAACTATTCTCAAGACCTCTGTTTCATTTTTTAACGAGCTTGCTACAGGGAAGAGAAACTATCCTCGTGGTTTCATCCGGATCATGGCTTCCAAGAGGATAATACTCTGGAAGGGTACCATGTCAATGGATAAAACGTGGTCATGGCCTCCTGGAGATCTTCACTGGATGGAAGATAATGACTTGAGAAGGAACACATGTCAAGGGCTGCGATAGGAGTAAGGAGATCAGGCTCCAATAATCCTACCGAAGAAATCACCATGTCCACTACCAGATCCAAATCGTCGGAAGTGGAAATCATGGGAGATGATGAAAAATTAACACCAGGAGGGGGGATAGACGGTATATCTGCCTAAATTTCTTCACAAGGGGGAAGAAAAGAGGATCGGTGACGGTTATTATCCCGAGGTCACTTGTCAATGTGAAGCATCTCCGGAATATATTCATTCGAAGGAAAAGTTGGGGAAATGTGATCGATCGCAGACGACAAGGAACTCAACCATGATTGCATTGAGGAAATGTCAGGCGCCAATAAATGTTGGCCATATGATGAGGGAGAAGCGGATTGGGTAGAAACGTATGACGTTTTGGCTGGACTAAGTGGCACGGTGTCACTTAGTGCATCGAATTCCAAAGGAAAAGGTACAATCCAAGGGTCGGATGATTCCAAAGATTGATAAGCCGCGGTCGAAATCATATCAACGGTGGAAATGTGATGTGTAGTCGGTGGAAGTGGTGTAGGGAAGGTACCCATGAGGCTAGAATATTTCAGTAAGCCAACACCAATGCTTTCATACGTGATCTTGTGGTCTCCCAAGAAAGGAATATTGTTGGTAGCGGGAATGCAAGCATCGGTCATGCAGAAATCCAATTGATCAACAGTGACAATTTTACCCTGGTGAGGAAATTGTACACATCGAAAGACTGACGAGGCAACGACAGTCATAGCATAAAACCAACTTCTTCCAAGTAACAAGTTGTAATCGAGGGGAGCATCGACCACCTCAACATCAACAATGACATTTTTTCCACCCAATTGGATGGACAGGGACTGTAAAAGCCCATGGGGATGAAAACCTCGCCCATCGAAGGCGTGTAACATCGTTGGGGATTTGTTGAGTGCTGGTGATTTTAAACCTTTCCAACACACTAAAGACATGACATAAGTTGAGGCTCCCTCATCCATAATAGTTTTATGGATTTTTTGATTATGAACAACAACATCAACTTGGAAAGCAAGTTGGTGGGAGATTCGAGACAGATAATTATCCAGGTTAAACATGATCTGATTGGATGACTAAGGATCAAAAACACTAAGAGAAGTCACAAGAATTCTATGTTGACTGGGGCAGTGTTATAGAACTTCTAATGCAGACATACCACATGGTGCTTGAGCCAAATATTCAACAATATTGTAGTTTTGGGCAGCACATGAACTAGGATTAAAGGTATCTTTGCGGATAGTGCTCTTAGGAGGGCGTAATATAGAGTCAAACGCAGGTTTCTAAATATGAAGTGGTCTATATGGAGGATTAAATGATGGAAGACTAACAGAGGATGATGATGGATCCGGTAAAGTGTCGGCACCGTTAGTGTCTTTTCCTTTTTTAAGGTTACCTGGTGTGTCATATGTCTTAGAGTGAGTGGTCAAATTAATCCCATTAAACATATAAATATGTTCATTCGACGAGGCCTCATCATTAGGATCGCTTGAACTGCCCCCAAGAGAGGGGGTTTGAGCAACCATGGATTGTTGTTGTGGAAAAGGTTGAGTAAGCACAGTGGGTTGTGACTTCCCTTGGAAAATTTTGGCCACTTCATTGCGAAGCGGACAATCTTGAGTGTAGTGATCGTCACCAAAAATGATACACGGGAATTTCAGTTTCCGTTGTGGTTTCTTTTCGGTAGTAGGTGTTTGATTCTTGGGTTGTTCATTATTATTTTTTGATTTATTCTTTGTCTTCTTCTTACCTCCAGATTGTTGTGAAGGGGCAGATTGAACTGCATTTACCTCAGAGCTCTGAGTTTGGGGGGAGGTAGAGGAGGGTGTAGTTGATTTGGAAAAAGATTGAGTTTTGACGGAACCGATAACACCATCCGCATGAGATGAGGATGATGGCTTATAAGGATCGGTATTAGCTCGAGCAACATTCGGAAGAAAATCATACAAAGTACCAGATTGGGAATAAACCAAATCTGAGTACTGAGCTCGAGCAATGGCTTCTTCCTGTGTGACCGCACCACCCATAGCAACATCGCGAGCGATTGGGGGTAACAGTGATTTAGTAAACCATTCCACCAAGAGCATGTCAGGAATGACTACCTTGATCATCCTTCGTCATCACCTCCACTCATGAATATGGTCAGAGATATGCACAGAATTGGTTTGACGAAGGGAGGTCAAGAGTTCAGTACCCGTCTCGTAGCGAATAAGAATTTCAAAGTGCGTGAGGAAATACATGGAAAGGGAATTGAAGTCATGAAAAGAAGCACGTGGTAGTTCAATATACCACTTTATTGCCAAACCGGTAAGTGTCCACTGGAAAAGACGCAAACGTACATAATCATCCATGAGGGAGTTTGATGAACACCACAAATGGAAAGTCATCACATGGTTGTTTGGATCTTCACCAGGGTTTCTGTCAAATTTTGGAATATCAAAAGGAATCTTAGCTGGAATGACTGGCCAAACCGGTGAATGAGAAATAGGATCATTAGTTAACCGAGACAAGTCTGGGAGATCCAGAGTCGCAAGGAAAGGTAGTTGTCGGTTAATGTGCGAATGATACTGGTGTGGCATAGGAACACCAATAGGACCATAGACTGGGTTAGATGGATAGTTTTAACCAGGAGGTCCTCGTACATACGGTTGTTGCTGGCAAGGATAAGAAGGATTCGATGGTACATGAGAAACATGGGCATAACCCGATGGGTTTTGAACATTATAGGCCAGGTGATTTATTTTCCCATAAGGAGGATAAACATTTTGGCCCTGAGAATGGTAAGGGGTAGATCTTGGAGGCGGATACACATGAGACCCATAAGGAGGATAAGACTGTGGTCCCGGAGAACTCCAGGTGGTGTTTTGGATGCCGCCCAGATAAGATTGCCCGTAAGATGTTCCAGAAGGGACAAGATTGGATACTCCTCTTAGGGGATTATTATACAAGTGCCCCCCAACATGGGGTTGGGTAAAAGTGCCTCCTGAAGATACTCCCCAGGATTGTGAAGGGTTTCCAACAAATGAGGGTTTCCCCCCTTCCAGCGGTGGATTTATGACCGTGGTGTGACTGGAAAACAGATATTTCCCTCCAGGAGGAGTATGAAAAGGGGGTTGTACCCTGGGAGGGGTAGGCCCACCATGGAAGGGTAGTCTTCCAGGAGGAAATGGTTCATTGGATGGTGGTTTCCCTCCAGCTGGTTGTGTTTGTCCAGCAGGGGTCTGCATTCTCGGGTGAGAATATGTCCCAGTAGGATCGTGTGGAACATGTGGCACTGTAGAGTAAAAACTTGTAGAAATAGAGGTAGAGATTGAAGTTCTTTGAAGATGAGTAGAGGTGATGAGTCCAACATTAGGATGGACTTATGCTGGCATGGAAGTAGAGTGAATAACCCGATCGAATGGGTGATTTATGGTTTGACCGGATGGTCCTGTTTTACTAGGAGGGTCATGAGGAGGAAAGGGTTGTTGAATAGATTCAAAATGCTCATATAGATCGTGTCCCAATGAAGTCCTCCATACAGAACGAGTAGTTGTGGGATTGGTCACTACTGTGGTTCTAAGACAAACATGAGTCCTATACTCATCACCAAAGAGTGGTTCTGTGGATCTCATATATGTTTTGGTAAAGATCCTCTTCGGTAATCATGGGACTTCTTCATCTATGATGTTCCCAAGGGAGTCTAAACAAACCAAAAGTGGTTCGAGAGGAGTTACCAACAAATGTGTGGTAGGATTTTCAACCGTGTCCAAAGCATCCTCTAGGTTATCTAACGGGGGAGCAATAACACTTCCGACATCATATGGATTTTCTACTTCTCTACAGTAGTTGTCTTCTGGAGGGTTAGGCGATAAGGGTTGATAGCTTTATGGAGGTAGCCCTTGCATCCTACATGATCGACGAAGAACTTTATCATCTATGGGCTCAATTGTGGAGAATAACAAAACACACTAAAAGTCTAGGGCCAACTAACGAAAAGAAACAACATGCGCTAAAAAAAATTCTAGGAATCAACCAAGCAGACAAAACTTCTCTCAATGACCATACTAGTTGGTGATGAAATCCAACGTCGCGTGATCAAGTCGAGAAGGGGCTGGGATATGGTGGAATAGTTACAATGGCGACCTGCTTAATAGACTTATTCCTTGGTGCAAGCTTCCACGCAGTATTGTGGATTTACCCTCCAAGGAGCCCGAGTGAGTTTGACCAATGTTTGTTCCAGGTACAGTGAGACTTCCCTTCACTGTCACCTTGTGTAAGTACCTAAAGATTATGGCAACTAAAGATACCAATTCGCAGTGAGTCCCTGGGCGGGTACAATCGAAAGTCTGATCTAGAACGTATGGGCAAGATAACAAGTCTGAAATCAACCCGAAAGGCTCCCACACATAATCATGGGTATACCTTCCAGTGACCCCCAATATATGATCCAACCACTACAAATAGTTGAACCATGGAGGGATAATCTTCGTAACTCACCTGAATGCGACCTCGTGCGTAACCCCTGTGTGAGAGGGGGATCCCAAAAAAACAATACAACAATTGTATTTGACTCTCCCTAACTCGGGATGGAAATGTTTGTTTTGAAAACTTTGGAGAGTTGTACTCATAATCTAATCCAAAGTGCTAACCCTAGTGTACTGTTGGTGGAAGATCCTAAAAACAAAAATGTTCTAGATAATTTTTAATTAGCATTCATTTTAGAGTTGTTCTTTACTCAAAGGGTGCATGAAAGTGAAACTAATGAAATGATGACTCAATTCCCAAACAGATGCATAAGAGATGATAAGAAGTCGGTTCTTTTCAATGAACGCCTATTTAAGAGAAAGAGAAGGAGTCATTTTCACTTTCAAAGATTAATATGCAAAGTCCTCAAACAATTGGTTCTCAATTGAATCCAATGCAATGCTAAAACATTTTCAAAAACACCTTCTAATATGAAAATCAAGCACTAATATGTGTCTTTTCGTTTGTATGCGAATAATTACTAATTTGATGCAAAAAACTTCTCCTATCAACTACCTTTTCAGATCAAGGAGATTTAGACAAGTATGATCAGATTTCACACACACAACAGACACCCTCTTGCTGTGATTGAAGCAAGAAGCAAATATAAGACAAAAGATGAAAAAGAAAACTCAAACAATTCACACAAAAGAGAGGTCTTATAAGAACAATGACCTCAAAAACCAAGTGAGAAGATTCACAGACTTCAGATGTCCTTCACTGGAGTTCCCGCTCAGTCAGATAGGAGAGAAGAAAACAGTGGATTGGTTTCAAGCTCTCAACAGCAAAAAAAAAACTCAAAAATAATGAAGAAGGGAATAAAATATGAACAAAAATGTGTTTACTTCTTAGGAGGAAGCATGTCAAAGGTCAAAGGAAGAATCACTGAATCTCAAAGCAGCTCAACAAGTGAAGAAACAGGGTCTGGACCTCCAAATAATACAATTTTTGAAGAGATTTTGGGAAAAAAAGGGCTGGCGCTCTTCTATAAGGGCCAACGGATCATTATAAAGCTCTGTCTAACACTTCGAGGGAGTGTTGACGCTCTGCTAACAAGGGAAGGGGGGCATCAGGCTCAAAAACTCATAAAAATGTCCAAAAACCCAAAATTTCGATCAAATTTTGACAGGTAAGCTGAGTGTGATGGGGTAAAGAGTCAATCAACAAATGAAATCAGATATGAAGGGGTGAATAAGGCCTAAGAACAATCAAAGGTTAAGAGAAGGTCTATGAGGAAAAATCAAAACCAAAAGTTTCGATTCGATCTCCTCAACAGAGTCGCCAATTTCTGTTGAAGGAAAATCTCCCTGCGGATAGGTAGATCTCCTCAAAGATCTAGACTCTTAAATCTAAGATAGAAAGTGCTTATCATGGTCATTGAATTCCTTTTATGTCTAGGTGGAATAGTGTGTGAGGAGGAAGGAGAAAATAAGTACCTTTTACCGGTGTTTGTCCCTGCACGCTCCGAGTTGAGCTCCAATCTTTCGCTCGTCGATAAGCCCTGTAGACAAACAAAGTATGACTACTTCCTACTCTATCAAGATTAGTCTGAAATAGGTCTATCTACTAAGAGACAAATTCATGTGATATTGAACATGAATTAGAAATAAATAGGTCAATCAAATTATATTAATGAGGACAAAGCATTGCTTACAACCATAGATGAATTGCAACAGTTTCGTCAAGTCCTCCTTGTCTACCCCTTGCTCAAAATATCCATGATCTGAATGATGATAGCTTCACCGATTGCTCCCTATGAGATCATAGGTCTCTTTCCTCCAAAATATCTCTGTTCCAACACCACTTATAAGATCATAAGTTTGGTGTGATTCTCCTTTTTCAGTCCCCTTTCACCATTAGAAATCTCGCTTATATAGCCTTGGAAAGGCTTTAACCACTTGAGATATCCTTGGGGAATTTGAGGATTTCCCTCCTTCAGTTGAGGATCTACCCTAATAACATGGATGGACTAGGTATTCGAGCTCAACTGCCTTCTAATAATGAAAAGATCCTTCCTCCATTCATCTCAACAACTCAACTACTGCCTAAAATAGGTAGCGTTCCCTTAAAAGGGCCATCAGAGCACTGTAGCGCTCCCTAGTAGTGTTTAGGGGAGCTCCAACACTCCTAAAGACACCAACACTCCCTCAAAAGGGCCAAAGGAGCTTTATAACTCTCCCAAACAGTGTAAGGGGGAGCACCAGCACTCCCAGAAGAGGTATAGGGGAGCGGTCTCCTTCAAAACTTAGTTTTTTGAGTGTTTTCAGATGGCAAAAGGTTCATGAGCCCAGTTAACCTTTCCCCCTCTTCCAAATCAAGTGTTTGACATGTGCCAAGTGTTCTCTTGATGTCGTTTATAGGAGCGACATGGGCATCATGGCAGTATGCTTTCTTTAACACTTGTGACACTTGTGAGCAAAAAGCGACACTTGCGAACCTTGTAATGACGACACTTGCGACACTATCAAAGTGAGTATTTTTTATGTGTAACACCAGGCTAGGAGTAATAAGAATACCATGTGGATTACTACTGTTCCTTTATCGAAAGGTATTTTACATGTGATTGATATTTCTCTGAAGACCTCCATCTCTCTGTGCTATTTTTAAATGAGCACTCTCTTGATTGTCTCCCTGTATTTGTTTTTAACAGAGCATGATTTTAATCTCCAGCTGTCCTTTTTCCCTTCAAGCATCTTATTGGTTGTCAAATATTGGTTTATCAGTGGAATGGTCATGGAGTCTTCATCGAGTCCCTATCTCATCTTTCTATGATTAAATTGATTGAGAAGTTACAATTGGGAATGGGTAATGAACAGTTACAATTGGGAATGGGTAATTATATACAGTCGAGGATTGTGTTGACGGGAGAAATTGACCATCCATCAACTAGAAGAGAGAGTTTGGTCCGAGGTTGTCTAAATAACCCAAGCCTTTTGGTGTAACTCATTCGGACGGGTTTAATGGCTCAGTTAGCCAATCTAAAGTCCTAAACGAAAATAACAAGAGAAATAAATAACTAACTAATTACTAGATACTTCATATTATATATGTACATATGCTCTAATATAACTATTGTAGGTGTATTTAAGAAGAAAATATACAAATATCACTTATGTACATCATTTACAAATTGCAAGCTTTAATCAAAACTTACGAAATCAGATGCGAAAATAATTTATTTTAAGAAGTAGATAAAGAAATCACATTTAAATCTTTTCTATTTTCTTTTATAAATCTAACTAATCTTGAATTGAATAAACTATGAAACAAAGACGCATAGGTAGTCAAAAGATGAACCAAACATTCTGGTTTCATTAATATGTAAATGAATGAATTTGAGAAACAAAAAGGAGATAACATGTTAGTTAGTGAGATGTATCCAAACATATGTATGAGTGAAGAACATCCAACTGCCACGCCCAAGAGAAAGATCTGCAATAGACTTGATGACTGTTCTAAATAAATTTAAAACATGTATTGGCAGTTGAGGTTTAGTGGAAGAGAAAGAAACATAAATTGAACGCCGTGATCTTATAATTGCACATAATTAAAACACGATAAATCTGAGTGTTACTTATTGCATTTCATCATTCAACTAAAATTCAAAGATAAATCCTGGCATTCAAATTGAAGACATGATCACAATATTTATATCCAGAGAAACAAATTATAGATGATATTTATAACACAAGTATCCCAAACATAATATATCATTAAGTCTAAAGCTATTAGACCTATTAATATATCAGGATTAACAAAACATAAGTGAAAACATCATTTACAAAAGGCTAAAGCCAAAATTCCATATGGTGTTTCATTAAGTCTTGGAATGATTCATCCATCTTCTACTCTAGGCCAAGATGATTTCCATTACAAAATTTGGAGTATTTAAATATTTTATGAAATCTAAACTTCCTATCTTCTAAGATAGGATGAGATCTCAAAAAATATCTAAAAGTTACAAATATAGAGGGCCTAAAAGCCACTCATTATCAAACTATATCTTCAAAATTTATGAAAGTTTTATCCTATTTACAAAATAATAAAAAAGGAGATAGATAATCAACTAAGTCCAGCATGCTCCATCCCATAAGATTAGAATTAGATACATCCTATCCTGAAAAAATGAAATGAGCAAGTCAAATATTTTATTAACTAACAATTCCTAAATTTTATATGAGAAATTTACTTGGCTACAGATACTCTCGATTTTGTAGCCAGTCTTATTATTGGTAACATAAATCCAAATTGATCCAGATTGATTAGAAAAATAACAACTAAAACATAATTGTGATAAAATCAAATCTTACCATTTAACTAATAACAAAAATCAAATCACAATATCTCTGAATTTATCACGGCCTTTACACTGTCAACATTTTTTTATAATGATATTGTTTGTCCTTTTTGAATGCTTTTCTTATCTTTGTGAATTGGCCTTGAGTTATTTGTTTTCCTTTGCCAATGAATCATTGTGAGTAGCGAGATATTTGATCTTTTATTGGAGAATGGGGATGTCTGTATAGTACTGCCCTATCCAATGCAAACAAACTTCACAATGTATAGCAGGGGAAATCGATTGAGGAAGTGTGTAATTGTGTGCTAAAACGTCACTGTTATCCACTGTTGACCTTTGACCGAGATTAATACCTATAAATTCCTTTCTTTCTTTTAGACACGATGGGGGATTATTGACATAATCGAATGGTTGGTATGGTTTGGAACAATTCAGATCTTCCTGTGCTAGAAATATTTCAATCTCGGAGTTTGAATCCTCATGGATCTTGATAGAATAGATCGAGCTCACATGAGGATTGGATCTATTACACAAAATCCTTAAAATAAGTTGACCAACCCTCTTATTAGGAAGCCCTATTTATTGATTCTTCTTTGACTGTTTGTGAGGGTTTTTGTTGTCGGATTTTACTGTAGGGTTAGGGAAAACAATTGATTCATGCACAGGAGTTTTAATAAACACAGAACTAAAATCTTGTTTCTCACTTAAGAACTGATAGAGCATTGTCTCTTCATGAGGGTTTTCACCCAAAAACTCTAGCTTGGCCCTTGAGAAAATAAGAGGTTTCTCTATCATAGGTTTATCCACCACAGGGGTTTCTCTATCATAGGTTTATCCACCACAGGGGTTTCTACAACAATTTATGCAACAAAACCATTTCGATCTAGAAAACCGTCCCAATCATAACCTAGGATTTTCAAATGATGAACCAATAGTAATTTAATCAAACCATGGTTAAAGAAGCTAGAATATAGATTCTTCTTCTTGTATCTCTTCGACATTTTATACAAACTTCTTAGCAAGTAAATGACATATTTAGATGGAAGAAAATAAAATGCATGAACAATCTCGCATGGTAAAGGAAGACTAGGCCATAACCGCCTTCACAGGTAATAAATTGTTTTAAAACCGCTAACAAACCATGCCATATAACCTTGAGTAGGGAGACCGGAATACCTTTGTCACAACAGTCTATCTTTCGGGAGGTGACGAAAAGACTCCAGGGTACTTCATCCAATTTTGAATTTTTAAACCACTTTTGATGAGTGGGAGGGAGCCCTGTTGCTTGAATCAGAAAATCTTTAGTGATCTCTAACTGAATATCACCCACCTTTGCTCTATATCCATCAAATGTAAGGGAGAATTGTTTGGCCACTTGCAAGTTAGACCCCTAGAACTTCTTAATAAACATATCCCAACCATGTCTCTTCAGATCCTCACTCGCATCATCATAAAGAAACAATGTTTGAAATCCATTTGTCTCTACTCAGATGACAGGGGCCATAAGGGGCTCGAACAAACTATAGAAAGAGAGACTCGAACCAACTGTGGTTTTAGATGACAGTTGCAAGAGCAATAAGTCTAAGAGGACACCATACAAAACCAAACAAGTAGAGAACATGTGTGATTAAAGAAAACATGTGGAGGTCTCGGTTATGAGGTTTAAACACTCCTGGTCATGAATGTTCTAAGTACATCACACTACCCAAACTATTAACTCAAAATGAGAGGCCTGTCAACTCATTCTGCCAACCAAAAATGATGTACAGGATACGGTCTCGGTGTGTTTAATTCCCATGACATGTAATAGGTATACTTGATTTGAAAAGGTTACGAATGGATACTTGTTGTGCTACTTAAATGTTTTAGTATAATGCACTCATTAATTATCAATCCAGGATTCGTAATCAACATAGTTACAAGACACCAGTAAGACAGGTAATTTCTAATGTCACGAGTATAGAATTAAGCTATATTATGTATGTTGGAAACAAATCAAAATAGCAAATTGCAATGCACTTTGGTTGTCTTTTATAGAGAGTCTATCTATTCCATTATGGCACATGCAAGTATGAGATGGAATTGGTTTGATAGATCAACTCTGATATCTGACCCATAAAACTAACTATGCAATCCACACTTCTGAAAGGGAATCACACATCAATCATCAAAACATAGCATGGGTAGTTCAATAGTCAATATGTTGGTTCTGTTGTGGTTCACAATGAACTTCACTAGTTCTTATCCAAATAGTTTTGACTATTGTTGCCAACATCTATGATCACTCAAGGAAATCAAATTCATGAGAACAGAAATAGGGCATATGAAAAAACAAAGAAAATGAAGATCTCTAAACAATTATATAATGGAAATCCTAGTCTAAGCTATACTGCTATCATCTAACAGATTTAAAGATTTAGCTAATTTAATGTTTACACTACTGGAAAACAAATGCTAATGCTAATCTATGAAGAGGCTGACCTTTGTTGGGCGGTGGGCCCTTGCCACTTCAACAAGTTATATACTAAAGTCTACAGGAGGCTTGTCTTCAACACACACATTACTCTCATTCACATTTCAAAACATAAAATCAAAACTTTCGTTAACAACTCAACTCATACTTAATCAAAGATAATCAGAATATGGAGATAAATGGCATTCTATTAATCTTTACTCATAATATGTTATGTGCTATCACATGTTGCTTCACATATTGGCAATATTCTAACTCTCCTCCTTTCCACCATCCTTACCAGGGCTATTTAATAGTCTTAATCGTGAAACACAAGGAGGTGAAGTGATTTGCAAATCAATCAGTTGTTAAGTTCAATCATTCGGTTACATCTTTAGCTTCATCCTCATGACACAAAGTGCATGAGGATGAGGCAATCAATAAACTATTCTTATCATAACTTTGCTAAAGCAAATAGACATCCACCAATTGTCTTAGGCGAGATATGGAACTTAACTTAGTGCATTAGGCTCTTCCATATTAGTACCAGATCGTAAAAGGAAGATGGTACCGGATCATGACAGTGCGCAAAAGGTGGTATCAGATCATGACAATGTGTGGCCGTTGGTACCGGATCATAATAGTGTGTGGCCATTGGTACTAGATCACAACAGATAGATGGTACCAGATGCAGACAACAATAGTCTTGGTGCGCAGGTACCAGATAGCTGAGCTGGTACAGGAACAATGGATATCTAGAGGTCAAAGATTTAGATATGACAAATTGAAGCATTAGTACATGAAATATTTAATTCCCTAACTGAATAAACCACAAAATGCATGAATTAACCATACTTTACCTTATGACCTTATTACTTGAAAATGGTAGCATTCTTGTCATTCACTCAAGCTTTAGGTAGGCCAAAAAGGTATAGGTGAAGAGTATAATAGGGTAATGGGGATGCCAATTTCAGGTCTCAACATTCCCCCATGCCAAAATCATTGCATGTCCTCATGCAACTGAAAACAACCCAAAATGTTTCAAAACTTGAGACTGTGTTCTTTACTTTGGTGGATCAATGATGTTGATGGTTGAAGCCTCTTCTTTCAGCTCCCTTTTGATGACCCTAACATATTGTAGGAGTCATAATACGTTCTTGATCTTGTTATAGGTCTCTTCATGGTCGTCTTGAAGTTGTTGGCTAGTTTCTTTCAATTGCTCATTTTCCTTTTTGATATATCTGTCCAAGAGTTGTTATTCTTTTACTTTTTGTTGGAGTTCCTGATTTTGTTTTTGCAGCTCCCCAATCCTTTTCTTCATTTGTTATTTTCTCAAGGTATTTGTTGACTCCATCATCATTGACTGGATGCACTCCCTTTCCTCGACTTCCTCCCTCATCCCACATAAAGTAATAGTGGCTTGCTCCTCGGTCAAACTAGGGATGTCATATTGGATTGGTAAATCCTCAGAAGGGGAGGTAAGGTCGATTGGATCTTCCTGTGTATGAGGACTAACTATTGTTTTTCCCTTCTTTTCCATGCTCCTCGTAGTTCTTTTACAAGGAGGTACTAGATCAAGGATGCTCACAGGCTTCCTTTTCTTCTTTTCTAATTGTGAAATGGTGACATGGGGTTGTGCCATAGACTGTTTACTTTTAGTTTTTGAGCTATGCTTCCCTTTCTTCATCATTTTTGTTTGATGGCCCTCTTTTTCAACTTCCACTGTTGAAGTCTCCTCAACTAATTTTTTTTTACCTTTTGATTCAGAGCTTTTAGAAATCTTGTTGACTATGGAAGAGGACCCTGCTTTTTCATGTTGGCTCACTGCCCTAGATGATGGTGGAGTTGTCTTATCCTTCTTTCTCTTTTTCTCTTGGAGTTCCTTACTTTTCTTTGGACCATGTTGGGTTTCCTCCATAGATTTCTTTTATGTGGGATGGTGTTGTGTGATAAGGGTTTTCCAACTAATCCTCTGTTTCCTAAGCTCATGTAAAACTAGCATTTTAATGAGACCTTGATGGTAAATGCTAGTCTTCTATGTTTTGGAGATGGATTTAACACATCTTACCATTTTGTTCAAACTCATCCATAAAAAATATGTGAAATCGATTTCAGGGCCTCCTTCAAAATGCAATAGAAGCCTAAGATGATATATGAAGGTCACAACATACCTGCCTTCAAAGGTGAAAAATCATTGAAGACTAGTAATCATTGGATGGTATTCTTCTTTGTTGTAGTTCCTAGGGATCCCCTTCTTCCAGTCAAGATGCTAATGATATGCCTTCAAGAATTATTGGCACATTTCTTTGTTAATTCCCACACCTTTGAAGTATTTGGCTCCTTTGCTAGGTAGTCTCGTAACCTCCCTTAAGGTTGCTTCATTAATTATCAGTTGTAGATTGCCTATATGTGCAATCTCTCCATCATAGCTCTGTATAAATTCTTGAGAAATCTTCTCATGCCAGCCTGTAATTTTTTCCAGAAATGGTATCCACCCCAATCTAGCATATTTTTCTTGACATAATTGGTACTCCTCGATTTCCCTATAAATTTGGAAAACCGGTTGGTGTCTAGTAACGCCCATCGTTATAAGTTGAGAAAAGGATTGGGCTATAACACAAGGGTTTAGTTAATTGATGAAGGAGTTGGTACCAGAAAGGAGTAGGCTCAAGACTAGAGAAAGATCATGACAAGGGGGAATATGGTGATGTTGCTGGCAATGTGAATGGTAAGTTTAAGTAAGGATGTTGTAAAATTATGACCAGATGAGGCTTATCTGGATGGCTTCACCACTAGATAAGCCATTTAATTTCTACTTGTTTCTGTAATGATGAGGATAAGACGTCAAGTGTTCAAGGCATCATTTTGGGATAGGTGATTGGACGTTCGGGTGGTGAATTTGATATTAGGTCATGGTTCATGATATAAGATAGGTTCGTGAATTTGCTTAAGGAGGAAATATATTCGTGGCTTATCAATGCTATGCATGCTTCATATTTTGATATGAGTTTTTCCTTTAACCATGTTCAAGAGCTATGAGAGGATTAATTAGGTTTAGGTATATGGGTATGAGGGATAGGCGCATGGGTTTAATACTAAGGTCATAAGATCTAGTATATATTTTCATACTTATTGTAGTTTTATGAGCATAGGAAAATAAATACCATGTTACCTTTTCTTTCACCTTTATATGATCGATACCCATAACATGTGTGACTACTTGTAAATTTTCAAAATTCATCCTTTTAGACTGAAGCTTCTTGAAAACTTGGTACGGGAATGTCCTGTACTTCTGATATTCTGTGCCTATCTTCTTTTGTATTTGGTTTTGCAGGGTGATCATGTAAGTCTGGAAAAGAGTTCTGAAGGGGCTCTTTGACCTTCCCCCATGCCAAATATGTTGTATATTTGTAGGCAAGAAGATTCAACATTTTATATCATAATGGAGAAAAGATGACAAGAGAAAAAGAAATCAATCAAATTTTATAAGTACAACTTATCACTTATCATATGATCTCATGCCAAAGAATGAAATTTCCCTTCTTTTAATGGATTATTGACAGAGGTAGAATTCAGTAGTGAAATAGGGAATATATATATGTTTTCCAGAAGAACAGATCCCACCTAACTTGGTTCAGATATTTACTATCATTGGATGTTATAGATAAATTTCACAACATAAGTAGATTAGACTCCCTAGTTAGGACTCCACTCTTAAGAAGTTTCCTTCTTAGATAGTGCAGGCTTTAGATGTTAGACTGGTAAGTTGACTTAGGGTGATTCTCAAATGGACATTTTCTTGAAGTAATTATGTTGCTGATTCATCTGGAGTTTTGTATCTCATGAAAGCCAATAATGACCTTTATTTTTTTTTAGATGACAAAAAGTGAATTTTTTAATTAGACAAGTATAGATGAGACATTTTTCAACCAGAACCCACTGCCATCAAGCCTTTTCAGTACTCCGGTGGGGTAGTTGTGATAATTAGTGAGAGGTGACTTCCCCAGGCAGAATGCCCCATTGTCAACATGCCTGTTCATTACCCTGATGGGTTTGCCTAGTCATACCACAGATCGGTACCCGCTGCTAGAAGACCTGTTCAGTATCCCGGTGGGTTAGTCTCTTAAACCCTTTTTCCATCAGAGGCTTCTTGTCCATAGTCACCTATTTTGGTTTGTATTAAAGAGTTCTTTACACGGTGACATGGGAGGCTCGTCTGAAAACCTTTTTGCAGGGTGGGATGGTATTGGGTTGGAAGGCATATACTCTTCTTTTTTATGTCTTTTAAAGATTTGTCTGAAGGAAAAATAAACTTGTATGCACATTATTTCTTTAAAGTGATCCAGATGTATAATTTTATCTGAAGTTGTCCATAAGAGAATGATCTAAATTTTCCTTAGGGTACTGGTACATCCTTTGCCATAAAATTTTTGGTGGTGTGCCCATGGTAGAGAGTGTTTATATACTCATATGTTACTCTTTTAATAAGATAATCCAATGAATACTATTGAAGTCTGGTTAGGGTGAGATAGTTGCTTATAGGCTAATATATGTTTTTCCTTAAATCATGTTGAAATACTGGGTAAAGGAAACTTCTAGTCTTTAAAGTGGATTATGGTTCTTTGAGAAATCATAGGTAAATATTGTGTCCCTCTTTTTATTTTGTTTTTAAGCAACAAAACCAAAATAAACTAAATTTCTTCTCAGCAACAGAACCAAAAGAAATTAAAATTCTTCTTAGCAACAAAATCAAAAGAAATTAAAATACTTCCCTTTAGTTGTCAACAGAAGGGCTTCCATTTGATACTGCATTTGACTTCATGGTTCCATCTTAAGTGGTTTTTGCATGGATTCATACTTCATATTAATTGACATAAGATTTTGAAATATGCTTTGTCAATTAGGTAGTATGTCTTGATAGTACTATAGAAGGAAAGGATTTGGTACCGGACTGGTACCAGATCAGAACAGGATTTCTGGTACCGAAACAGAAAAAAATATTGCTGATGCCTACAACTGATGTTTAGCAAGTTCATGAAGGATCAAATACATTATAAAAATTTTCTTACAAAAGAAAAAAAAGAAAATTTGTGATAGTAAAACAAAAGGAGGTAAGAGTCTCTTGTTACCTTCAGCTTATTAACAAAATTTGATCCACACCTATGTACAAAAAGTTTAAAATAAACCAATCAATCAAGGTCAGTAGGAGGATATCCTTCTTTACTGATCATCTACATGTCTGAATTCTGTAATATACGAGTCATGAATTCTTCTTTTGATAGAGGTTTGTTGTAAACTCGCAACTGGTGACCATTCACAAGTAGTGGTGTCTGTTGTTCATCAATTGTATTTATCTTGATTGAACCATTATCATAGATAGTGTCTATTTCATAAGGCCCCATTCAATGGGTGGTTAACCTACCTTTGAAGTTATTGAATCTGTTGTCATACAATAGGGCCCAATCTCCTTGTCGAAATGTTTTCTTTTTGAGATACTTGTCATGCCATTTTTTTCTCTGTTCTTGAATGAGGGTAGTCCTTTGAAGTGATTCCTGCCTGATTTCATCCAACTCATTGAGTTGCAAGAGTCTTTGTTGTTGGAATTCATCCAAGCTCATGCCAACTTGTACTGTAGTCCTGAAGGTTTTGATCTGAAATTATATGGGAAGAAGCACCTTCTTCCCATATACCAACTCATAGGGTGTATGTCATGTTGTATTCCTCCAGGTGATTCTATAAGCCCATAAGGCTTCTAATAATCTATCAACCCAATCCTTATGGTGCAGCTGTAGTGTTTTGGTAAGAATGGACTCAATAACTTTGTTGGTAGATTCTACTTGTCCATTTTCTTGTGGATGATAGGGTGTGGATTTCCTGTGTTTGATTTGGTACTGTTCTGTAATAAATTTCATAGATGAGAGGTAAATTGAGTTCCCTGATCAGTCACAATTTCTCGAGGTACACCAAATCTAGTAAATATATCATTAAAAAGGAAATCTACCACTGATTGTTCACTTGCAGCTGGTAAATCTTTTGCTTCAACCCATTTAGTCACATAGTCAATGCATACAAGTATATAATTTTTCATTTTAGATGCAGGGTTAATGGGTCCTATGAAATCTAATGCCCATTTATCAAATGGTTCAATAACTACTTGGGCTTGAAGTGGCATTTGGTCTTGTGTAGTATGCTTACCCATTCATTGGCATTCATCACAATTGGACACATAAGTTTTAGCATCTCTGAAAATATGGGGCCAATAGTAACTTGATTGCAGAACTTTGTAAGCAGTTCTTTTGTCTGCGAAGTGTCCTCCACAAGGGCCATCATGGAAGGCTTGTAAAATATCATGAATTTCATCTTCCCTTACACATCTCCTGATCACCAAATTTGGTCATGTTTTGTAGAGGCAATCATCATGCCACATGTAATTTGCACTTAGTTGAATTACTTTCTATTTTTCTCTAGGAGACAATTTCTGAGGCATCTTCCCTGTCACAAGATAATTAGCGACATCTGTATACCATGGAGTGAATGTAGAAATAGAAAATAAATTTTCATCGGGAAAGTTATCGTCTACTGGTGCATTATCTCTCAGATGAATCACTCTAGATAAGAAATCATCCACAATATTATCTTTACCAGGTCTATCAATAATGTTGATATTAAACTCTTGTAATAATAAGATCCATCATGTAACTCTAAGATTTGTTACAGGTTTGTTCATTAAGAATCGGATGGTTGAATGATCAGTGTGTACAAAAGCTTGATATCCTATAATATAGTGTCTAAATTTATTGATAGCATGGACTACAACTAAAAATTCTTTTTCTGTGACCGTATAATTAACTTCAGCTAGAGACAGATTTTTATTGACAAAGTAAATAGCATAGGGAACTTGATTTTCTCTTTGTCCAAGGACTGCCCCAAGGGTTGTGTCTGAGGCATCAN
The DNA here is from genome assembly GCA_010110895.2 of Picea sitchensis. Lineage (NCBI taxonomy): Eukaryota > Viridiplantae > Streptophyta > Pinopsida > Pinales > Pinaceae > Picea > Picea sitchensis. The sequence continues at coordinate 21,449 of SNQJ01S0157164.1, forward strand.
ATACAGGGGTAGTTGACAATTTCTGCTTTAGAATTTCAAAAGATATTTGGCATTCATCATCCCACTTAAATTTGACTTCTTTAGATAATAATTTGAATAAAGGGGTAGCTAGGATTGTAAAATTTGGAATGAATTTTCTATAGTAGCCAGCATGTCCTAAAAATATGTGGACTTCCTTTTATGAGGAAGGTATTCTGATTTGTTTGATGATATAAATCTTTTCCGGATCAACTCTCATGCCAGAACGGGAAATGTGATGTCCCAAAACAATACCATCAGTGAGAATCATTTTTTATTTTTCATTACTTAAGGAAAGATTAGTTTCCTTACACCTAATCAAGACTTTTCCTAAACTGGCCAATGCTTCTTGGAAGTCTTGTCCATGGACTGTAAATTCATCCATGTATACTTCCACACAATCATTGGTCAAGTCAGAGAAAATGGCTAGGAAAACTCTTTGAAAAGTGGTTGGGGCATTGCAAAGTCTGAAAGGGAGAACCCTATAAGAATATGTGCCCCAAGGGTGGGTAAAAGTGGTCTTCTCCTAGTCTTCAGGTGATATTTGTATATGGTTGTAACCACTAAACCCATCCAAGAACGAAAAATACTTCTTTCCGGACAGGGTATCCAACACCTGATCAATAAATGGTAAGGGAAAGTAATCCCTATGGGTGGCTTTGTTTAACTCCTGGATGTCTACACATATCCTCCACTTACCATTTTTCTTGGGAACTATGACAAG